>BQNB010010208.1:0-84584 GCA_026074375.1 Tanacetum coccineum
CGGTTTGAGTATTTTATTATACTCTAGCCGGCGGTTTGACAGAAAAAGGACAAGATCCTTGATTTAAGGAATAGTGTCATGGCGGTTTGACTTGGTCAAAGGCGAGTTGAGTTTAATAATAGAAAAAATAGAAGGCGAGTTGCTAAACGGCGAGTTGCTAAACGGCGAGTTACTATTTGGCACCGGTTTGCTAAGAATTTTTAGGTGGCGGAAAAGGGTTTCAGTAAAACAGCCATAACTTTTGATCCGTAAGTCCGTTTCAGGCCCGTGACCTCTCAAATCGAAGAGAAAAACAAGATGGAAGCAGGTGTAATCACCTTTTGGCTGGTTACGGATTTTTCGAGGCCCAAAACCCTCGTTTACTATGAGTTATTGACATTTTTCATTTTTTTAGAATTTGTGTTAGACTCGGCCCATCTGTATTTTTAGGCCCGTTTCAGTTTGGTGAGCCTATTTAAACAATCTGTTGTAACCCTAACCAGACAATTATCTGTATTTATACAATTAAATCATTGGCCGCTGATTCCGAATCAAATCATTCATGGTTTTCTATTGATTTTGTAAAATCCCGTTAATTCATTTATCAGTTTTAATCATAAACGTGTAAAATCCCGTGAACGTGAATTGCATACACAACCACAACTTCAATCACATCACATCAACTTAAGATCCAACAAAATCTTTCACACTTCATAATTCATAACTAATCATTCATCATGACTACTCCAGTTAACACATCATCAACAGATAGCCAAATCCACAACAATATCATGGCAGCTGGTTCAAAAGATCGTCCACCGATGCTTGAACTAGGAAGATATTCTCAGTGGCGTTCGCGTTTTCTACGATACCTCGACACTAAATCGAATGGTGAATATCTGAAGGAAGTGCATCTTTGAAGGTCCATATACCGCCCACTGCGTACACATTGCAGCTAGTTGAAGCAGCAAAAAACATACCACTAGTAGCTGCACATGAAAAGCTGAACAATACACAACATTGACTAACAGAGAACAAACTTACTTTCACTGAAAAGGAAGCTTTTTCTTGATTTTGGAGGGTAGTTGGAGAGAAATTTTACTAACTAGTTATGCATGCAACACCCCCCCCCAAGCTTAGGAGAAATGTGGACAGCCCATTGAAAGGCTACGAACAGGGTGAATCGTAGACGTACAAGAGTAAAGACAATCTGTTATGGGAATTTGGAGAAGTTTACTTCTCGAGAGATGGAGAATCCCATGGAGTCTATATACTCCCGGTTTAATAAACTCATGATGATTTGAACAAGAACAACCTTGCAAGTTTCAACCAATGCAAGTAGAATGTTCAATTTCTTCAACATACTTCAACCAGAAAGGTCAAGATTTGTGACGTTGTCAACAGAGAGAGAAATCGACACAGTCTCATACACAGCTGTTTGACGTTCTGAATCAGTTTAAAATGAAGTTAAGATATCCGATCAGAGATAGGCCATAAGAGCAAATCCGTTAGACTTCTTGCGCCTGCTCACACCATATACAGATAACTACTATCAGGCACCAAAACTTCAAAGATCAAATGCACATCATACATGCAATTTTCCTTCCACACGACCTAGTGCGACTACTAGACACAAGGCCAAAGAGACGCCAAACCATTTACTCCTCAATCCTGAGTCCATTCTGAGGAAGACAGTATCCAGAACAAGCCTCGAGGGATAAGGATATGCAAACGAACTTGGCACGCCTTGCTAATACTTTCAAAAAGCTGTAATAAACCTACCACAAACAACCTTCGAACTTCTTCAAACTCCAGAAACAAGACTGAAGATACCCACACCAAGGTATAACAACGACAATCAAGTCAGGGCAGATTTTTTTGGGGGAATCAAAGGACGATGACAGTTGCTGGGCTAAGGGAAACATAGGCAGTTCGTAGGGCAACAAAATGGGATACAGTGCTTTTAACTGCAAGGGATTTGGACACTATGCCAAGAATGCAGGAAAGCCAAAGCGGGGTTAAAGACACACGTATCACAAGGTGAAGATGAGATGTGCAAACAAGCTGAATCAAGGGTTTCCACTCAGCTGAGCAAGTGATTGCTAGAAGACACGGATGAAGAGTTTGATGAACAAGAATTGGAAGCACATTAAAGTTACTTGGCAAAGATTCATGAGTTCACCGAAGAACCAGTTCGACTAGTCAGCCATGGGAACAGGTACAAAACCATGATGAAAGGATGTGTTTGCCCAATGTGAGACGTCATTCTGAGCAACCTGAATGCCATTAACGACACATATGTTTTAAGAAGGATGATACAATGTCATTCCTGATTCATCAATATATGTACTAAATATATCAGTTGAGCAAAATGCGGCTGAATGTGTTGATGAGCGTGTTGCGCTTGCTAATTTAATTGCTAATTTGACTCTTGATACGGAGGAAAACAAAACGGTATTAAAGCAATTAAAGAAAGCAAACCATCTAACTCAAAGAACAGACTCAAGAACTGAAGGAGTGCAAAACTAACCTTGATGAGTCTAGTAGGGCTCTGGGGGAGGCTACTAGCAGTCGGGATAGTTCTCTGATTGCACTTCAGACCAAACAGACTGAGCTTGAGAAGTACACGGCCCTTAATGACCGAACGAGTGATTATAAAATACTTCAAACAAAGTTAAATGAAACTCTAGGACTATTAGCTCGTAAAGACATTGACATACAAGAGGGTTTAAAAACTAAAACCTATGAAATTTCAGTTGTCAATCAGAAACACGATGAGCTAGTCAAAAAGAGTCTGTTAACTAGGTCACAATTTGAAGGTCAACTCAAAGAGAAAAGTAAGGTTATTTCGGATTTAAAGGTTAAGGAAGGAAAAGACATTGACACGATGATTGAAATGGACAAACAAATAAAGTTTTTAAATGAAATTCTTTATAAACGCAATCAGTCAATTCAGACCATTCACATGTTAGCACCCAAATGCGCAACGTATAATGGTAGATCAACCTTTGCTAATCCAAAGTACCTCAAGATAGCTCAATCTGAAAAGCCTCGTTTGTATGAGATCCCATATGATACTTCTGATCCTGCAAACAGATTTTGCCCCAATGGGGAAGAGACAGTGACTCTTGAAAAGGAGAGTAGATCAAAATTGGATAAAGACAAAGTGAAACCATATGATTACACATATCAAAACAGTCTTTATGAAACTTTCAAACCACCATCCAAAACCTATCTTGATCAGTTGGAACGCGCTAAAGAAGTTAGGAAGACAATGTGGAGAAAAACGTTTGTTAGGACAAAGCCAAACATTGCTAAAAACCTGGCCTTTCTACCCATTTCTAAATCCATTAGTAAAAGTAGACAACTTTATAACGAAATGACAAACAACTTCAATCATTTTAGAACAATTTGTCAACAAGCTTGGTCTAATCATACTTATAGTGCATTTCCTAACCCAACTGCTAAGACTATGGAAGTTTTGATCAAAACCTTATTAATGCCTCTTTCAGACAAAACTATACTGGACAGTCATTGTTTTGTTCATGAACTAAAAAAGGAAATGCATGACGATTTGGAGTACGTTAAATCCCTTGAAAAGGAGATTGACGAACTTGAATCAGAAAAGGCTGATTTTTCAAACATATATGATCTACTTCTCGAAGAGTGTGTGTCTAAAGATGTTACATGTTCGTATTTGCATTCTCTGTCTGATTTAAATGCTAATACTGAATTGCAATGCTTATATCTTCATAAAGTCAAAGAATGTGAATGTCTTGCACAAAAGCTTTCGAAACAAACTGAATCTGTTAACAAAGAAGTTCATAATAATTTGTTAAAAAGTTTTTCTAAACTTGAAAAACACTCGATTTCTCTTGAACTTGCTTTACAACAATGTAAAGAACAAATGAAAAACAACTCAGTTTGCAAAGAAAACGGATCTAATGTATTTCGAAAAGAACGTGAACAATATCATGAAATACAAGATTTGAAAGCTCAAATGCAAGACAAGAACATAGCAATAAGTGAGTTAAAGAAACTCATCGAGAACTGCAAGGGAAAGTCTGTGGAAACTCAGTTTAATAAACCATCTGTTGTTCGACAACCAAATGCTCAACGAATTCCAAAACCATCAGTTTTAGGAAAACCGACTCCTTTTTCAAATTCTCCTGAAATGAGAAGTTTTCAAACGAAACAGTCGGTTAATAAAACTAATGTGTCGGATGGTTTATTTAACCAAGTCACTCTACAGAATTTGCCTCAGAATAGAAAACAAGCGGAAATACACTCGAATGTGCTTAAACCAGGAATGCATAGGATTGCCACTAGCACAAAACAAAACAGAGAACCGCAGTTGCCTCATGCTTCTAGGAATACTAATCCTCACGTGTCTAAATCTACAGGAGTAACTCACCCTACTAGTGTTAGCAGACCACAGCTTAAGAGCTATCAAGTGAAAGATAAGGTCGTGCCAAACATTAGTCAAGTGAAGTTTACAAAGAAGGAAGTAGAAGACCATCATAGGATTTCTAGTATTTCTAAGAAAACAAAGTCTGTAACTGCGTGTAATGACAGTTCAAACTCCAGAACTTCGAATGCGAATGCTGTTTGTGCAGAATGTTTAATTCCAATCATGATGCTTGTGTTTCTAGATACTTGAATGACGTGAATGCTAGAACTAAGAAGCCTAAGGTAGTGCCTATTAGTGCTAGTAAACCCAAGATAAAAGCGAAATAAGTTTGTTGCAACACAACATAAGAAAATAGTTGCATCAGATAACACTATTCAAAAATCCAAGAGTTACCATAAGGAGTTGTATGAGAATACAAATCCAGAATAGAAATGGTGGATAGCTAAGAGATGTCCATTAGGATATAAATAGACACAAAAGCCTCTTAGGACCAAAAGGATATGGAGCCTAAAATCAGGAAAGATGTATCAACAAGTATTAGTCCCACTATAGACATTGTCTCTAGGATAACTAATGTCTTGAAGATATCAAATTCCTTAGGATCATTTTCAATGTTGCCATCGTCTCTAATTCACTTGCAGATTTGTAAACTCATCTATTCATTATTGACTCTGGAGCACTCGCACCCCCTCGAGCCACTGATGCCCTCAGCGGCGATACGTCTTGTGTCTTCACTCGAATGATTTCACATATATAACCACATCCAACGTCTTTTAGATTGTCGGCACAGTACAGTGCACAACGTGGACTTTGTATACTAGTCTTAGATTGTCACACGTCTCTGCCTCGTGAATGTGATGATCCCAGATGTTGTCTGTCTGTCCATGTGTGTTCTCCTGTGACTTACTGAGCATAACAAACGCGCCACTTCCAATATGAATTAACTCTTGCACCCAGTCACTATTCTAGCCTGCCGCCGGCTTCATGGACGCTATCCGGATTTCAAGGGATTCCCGGTCTTATAATTCACTCAATGTGGTTTTTACGTCGAAGGCCTTCTCTCATAATCTTTTCTCGGTACTTTGGTCAATTATGTGATGGTGATTTAGAGGTTGCTTTCAGATATTCTATTTGTTTTGTGAGTGATCGTTAGGGAAACGATTTTATAACTGGTAAGCTTGGGATCTGATCTCTACACAATTTCTCTTCAAGAAACATCTTCACCAACTCAATTTGTTTGCAAGGCGAAAGCTTCACAACTCAAGCAGGGTTGATTATGGCATCGAGGGAACTTTCTTCATCTTAACTTCGATTACATCACCTTACTCTCAAAAAAAAAGATGTTTGTGTCAGGACTTAACCTAAGTTGAAATGTTGTCAAGGATTCAACTTTTGTTTTGTCGACTGTGAAATGAGTAAAGAAAAAGAAGTTCCATTTCACAGACAAAAGCATGTTCCAAGTTCCTCAAAGGTAGGCTAAATTTGCTTCACATAGTCTTATGTGGTCCAATACGGGTTACTATGGCTAAATGGGAAGAATTATAGTCGATAAGGAAGAGAAACCGTTTTACATTGTGAGGCTGCTCGAAGGATTGCAGTTCTGCTTCTATGCTTCCATTTTATATTTTAGGCTGAAGCAGTAGGTAACCGCATGCTATACTCTGAACAGATCAAAATCATCATATCGGTAATGGAAAAAACGGCATTTTCACATCATTATTGAAGGAACCTTTCAATAATAACATCTTCACATCTTTGGTTGCATTTGTTACCATAACTAGAGATGGTGAAAATCTAGATAAGATGAAAGAAAAAAGGGATCCATGTGGCTATGGTGGGTATATTCTACCAGTCGAAGGGATTGATCGTGTTTGTTTACAACAAATGGAAACCGATTGATAGTTGAGGTCATTCATATTAAGTTTTGATGATATCAAAGAGGTTGATGTCTGACCACAATTGTTTAGTTCTCGCTCCACAACGTCGCAAGAGCTTGTCTGTTTGAAATGTCACTTTAGGCCACGTTCCTAGGTCAAAAAGGCTATCAGATTATGAAAACTCTGGCCCGGTGCCCCCAAGACAATATGTGTGTTCCCTACAGACAGATATAAGGACCAGATTCGTTCTCATCATTGGGTTGGAATTTCTCTTCAGTCCTTTACTTGAAGAATATTACACTCCAACACACAGTCAAGCTGAGGAAAACAACAATGATTCAAAGACACCGAATGCATCATTTCAAGAAGATGAATTTATCTAATCCTTTTTGTACTCGGCCGTACAAGTTAATATATAAATTGGTGAGATCTTCCCTCACATATAATGGTGATTATCGAATGTGCTATTATTTTTACACAAAGTCATGTTATTAAGAATGGTCTTAGTTCATCTCTTTAGACAAGTTCGTAGATATCAACCATGGCCAGTTTCATACCCAAGACGATTGCTTGCCAAAGTTCCTGTAAGGTGTATGTTTCGGCGCTCAGGGTGAGTATAGTCGAACCGTAAGAACATTAAGTCGCATAGGCCTGATTTCTGATAAGGACTTGTGAAGTAATGAGAAGAACTTCATCAGTTTGACGACTAAAAGTCTCGGGAATTAGTCGACAAACCATTTGGCAAGATGATTTATAAAGCTTTAATAGTGGTTATGGTTAAGAACAAAAAGGATAAAGATAATACTGTAAATTCGAACAAAGCTTACGACTTGTAGCTAAAGGTTATGCTCAGGAAGGGGGTGTTTGATTTCGAAGATTCATTATGCCGCCAGTTGCTCGCTTGGAGGCAGTTCGGTTTTTCGTTGCCCACGCAGCTCCAAGTTTTTTCCAATCTATAAGGATCGAACGTGAAAACGAAATTTTCTTATTGGTTATGAAGGAGGTTGTTTATGTTGCTCAGCCATAAGTGGTTCGGTTGTTCCGATCATCCAGAAAAAGTATACCTTCTCAGGAAAGCTTTTGTATGGATTTTAAAGCAAGCTCCAAGAGGCCTGGTTTGATGAATATCAATACGTTCCTGATTGTCCAATAGGCTTTACTAAAGGTACAATTGGTCCCCAACTTTATTCAAGTTAAAATTACGGGGAGGATATTTTCTTGTGCAGAATTTACGTTCGATGACATAATTTTTTGGCTATACAAACCCTAAATATTCAAATAGGTTTTGAAAAGTTTAATGGCACAGTAGATTTGAAATATCCTTATTGGGGGAGATGAAGTTCTTTTTAGGACTACAGAACCACCAGTCTCTAATGGTATTTTATCTAATCAGCGCCATAGTACGCTTTTATAGATTCTAAAATAAAATACATGTTATGGACAATTGTCAGCTTCATTGGTACACCATTGGTACAAAACCCAAACTAGATGTAGATTTGATCGTGGAGGAATACGCTTGACCAATCTGATTACCATAGTAAAAGGGGGTCACTACAATGTTATTGACATCTAGTAGACCAGACTTAGGCTGCATCAGTATGCTATTGTGCACGTTATCAAGCACGACCAACAAAAAAGCACCTAAAGGAGGTTAAAAGAATCTTTAAATACCTAAAGGGTACCATTAACATGGAACTCTAGTATCCAAAGGATTATGGCTTTCAACTAACAGCATTTTCAAACGCTGATCATGCCGGATGCATTGATACTCGCAAAAGCACTTCTGGCATGGGATTACGTTCCTTGGTGAAAGCTAGTTAGTTGGATGTCAAAGAAACAAAACGCAATGCAATGTCATTCAAGCAGAAGCAGAGTACGTGGCTAGTTATTTGCCAGTTGTGCTCAAGTAATGTGGTGAGGATACAGATTAGAGTTATGGCGTTCACTACAAGACATATACCATTGTATGCGACGATCAGTCAGCCTTAGCAATCTCATGAACCCCGGTGCAACTTTCGTGAATAAAGCACATCATACTCTGGTATAATTTCATAAAAGGAACAGTTGTAAAAATGGTAAGTTTTGAATTTATTTTGTCAGAACTTGAATACCAATTAGTGACATCGTTTACGGAAAAGCCCTTCCTGAGGATTGGTTTATGTTTCTTGTAAGTCCGACGTATTGGTAGGGGATGTTTGACTCTCAGGGAACTGGAGGTTCTTGCATATGAGACTGCTTGATTATCATCATTCAAAACATCATCGTGTAAATATTTTTGAGAATAAGCAAAATAAAAAAATATTAAACTTCAAAAAAGAAAATACAAAATAGAAAATCAGAAAAATTTCAAAATAAGAATCCTTCTACTGTCTCTTGGAATCGATAACTTTTAGGAGCTTAGATAATGTCGAATTAACATTGACACGAGTGTGGTTAATTGAAGATTATCGTAGCAAGAGTTTTCATATAGTTCAAAACATGTCGATTTCTAAGTTTCTAAAAATGGCCTTATCGTGATTAATTATAGTACATAACTCGGATTCAATTAAAGGAAGGTTTATAACTCATCTCACAACCAGAAAAATTACGTTTCTCGGTCCTTGAGTGTTCTTACAAGACAATTCATTGTTTTTAAGCTCAAGATAAAGGATTTAAGGGGGTTGTACGTATCAGTGCGCGCTGGTACCCTTTACGTTAGAGAGAAGTCCTCTAACATTTGGTTTTTTCAAAAAGGTTTGATCACAGATTTTTCAAGAATTTCTCAATGACAATTTAAAATCATTCAAAATTATGTGTTCAACACTCCAAACCATCACAATGTTTTTCAAAAAGACAACATTTTTCCAATTGGTTGCCTATTTTTGAGGGGGAGTTTTTCAAAAAAACAAGTTTTTAATGTTCTTGGATACATCAACTCACGACATTTCTTATGTATCAAATAAATTATAAAAAGGTTCCAAACCATTCTTCTGATCATTTTTATCCCTACAGGGAATTTTCTAAGGACTTATTTTAATATAAGGTATTTCAAAAACACTAGTAGTTTATTATTAAAATAAGGGGAGGAAAATGTAATTAAAATATGATTAGGTCTGACTCAATGTGTGAACAGTAAGAAAAGGTTTTATGGTTTGAATCTTATACCCCAACAACATCTTAATTTCACAACGATTCTGAAGTCATAAGGTGGTTAGGTTAGGATTCAAATACTATGATCCAACCAGAACCGGAGGATCTTACCCAACGGATAATACAAAGTTAGAAATAGAGTCCTTAGGTATGATTAGAGATAAATGTATATGGGAATATTGCGACTAAGATTGAAGCTAACACTTAAACAAATCACAACAGGTGTTAGTAATGACGTCTTGGGTTAGCATTGAAGGCGTTGAAGAATTAAAAGAAATGTATGGATAAAGGGTGAACAAAGAAAGCCTTCCACACAAACTTTATGGCAGAAACCGGGTCAATACATATGCCTGTCAGAATATAAAGTTGATTGGGGACATTGAAAACGACATATCGTGGACCCAAGTGATGCAATGCACTAATCCCTTACCAGCATTCGGGTTTGTATCAACAGATTACTTGTCTCATTTGTCACGGAGATACACAGTTATCTATGAATCTCACTCGTGATTATTGATATTGAATAGGGTGGCAGTCTGCTCCAGCTTCGGAGTACTAAAACCAAAATGCATTAATCGAGTCTAGAGCCCTGTGAATCAATCTAAATCTCATGTTGGAACACATTCCATTCAAAACACTGTTTGAACTCATCAAGTTTACAAGCAGTTACAAGAGTTCTACGCATTATCCTTTTGATATTGGCCAGAACATCCGAGTGTATACTTAAGTATTCACATAATGAAGATGGAAATCTGCTTGAGTCAACATCAAACAAGCTCTG
Source organism: Tanacetum coccineum (assembly GCA_026074375.1). Taxonomy (NCBI): domain Eukaryota; kingdom Viridiplantae; phylum Streptophyta; class Magnoliopsida; order Asterales; family Asteraceae; genus Tanacetum; species Tanacetum coccineum. Next base: position 10,178 of record BQNB010010208.1, read on the forward strand.
TGGCAGGTGACTTGCGAGATTCTATTTGAATCAAACTTGTGAAATCAAAAAAAACAACAAAAATATGGTTATTGATTTGGTCCCAGTAAATGAATGACGGTTGATGAATTTTGATTAAAAGTTAAAACTCCCGATGGGTTACAAAACGCTTTTTTACAAGTAATATGTCGATTGATTTTCAAGATTCAATTTTCGGGATTATTAATAACGTAAACCTGCAGGTTAAACGGTGGTGCCGTATCCCAATCAACAAAGCCGATTCATTAAGTTTGCCAATGTTCATGCTCATTCTACAAGATAATCTATATGAAAGCTCAAGTTTTAAAGAAAAGACTTCCGTAACTCTGATTTGAAGCTTTCAAGATGAGGCATAGTATGAGAATGTTGGCCAAAGACACAAGATCACAAGATGGCAAAGGTGATAAAGACAATGACAAAGGCTCAAAGTCAAGATCACAAAGCATGAGGAACAAACCTAAAATAAGAACAAAGAGAAAGGGACAAGACAACCATTGGGAGCTTAACGACAAAAGCATTCTTATGATCTCATGAAGGAGTGTCATCAATGAACTCACTTCGGGAGAGATTGTTAGCCTCAAAATATTGAGTCGAACATGAAGTTCGTCCATTATGTATTTTAGTCTCGGTCAATCAATTAGTTAATGCTGTAATAGGAAAGTATTGGGAATTATGGATCGTTAATTTAATAATATAATATTGTATAGTTCGGATTTAATCCTAGCAAGGACCGGGCCCGGATCCTAGTTAAATATCTCGCACGTCACTTTAAGTGTCGGGCTATATATATACCTTTTCCACTTTGGAAAAGGTACAAAAGTTGATTTCATTTTTATAATATTTATTTTTTCTCTTTTCTCTAATTCTCTCTCAACTCTCTCACTAGTTTCTCTCTCTAGAAATCAACTCTCTTTCTCTCTTCTTGATCTAAGATTCGTGATTGTCGTATGAAGTGACAGTGATTATAACGGGATCCTACATCTACGTTTCCATTTTATTACAGATCATGTTAAGAAAAAATTTACTTTGTGGACATAATAACCAACTTGCGTATTCTATTTACTAAGGCGCTTCCATAAGAAGAAGCTTTGAGTATTAGTTTCATCTCATTGGTAGGAGCTGTATGACTCCAAACTCAGTTGGAAAGCCTGACAAAGTTATTCTTCTGAATAAGTTCATACATCAAAAACATGTAAATAAATTTTTCAAAAACAAAAGAAAAAATTTGACATATTTTTATAAAAAAAACATAATTTAATAAGATCACATGATTAGATTCATGATTCCAAGTTTTTATAAAAAGCTTTCAAATTGAAAATACGGAATCATGATCTAAGGGGGAGTTCTTAAAATTTTCCATTCACAAACATCATTTTGGGAATAAAATAAAAACAATGATCTCTCATAAAGACTGAATTTGAAAAACGTTACAGTTTCAAGAGAGAGTTTTTATTTAAGCATTTTCATTTTTGGACTAAGTACTTTACATGATTTCATTTCAAGGCGGAGTTTTTTGACAAAACTTCATTATTCAAGGGGGAGTTTGTGAAAAATTGAAAAACAAATCGAAAATGATAATCACAGGGGCTAAATGTGTCAATTTTCAAAAAAAAATAGGTGGCTATAAAAGGAGGAAAAATTTTTTTATTTTATTTTTTCTAATTACCGTATACCTTTGATAGAGTATTGAGAAGTAAATTCAACGCAAATCTTTTTGAGTTCATTACATCGGATTGTCTATCACTTTTCTTTCTCAAAACGTAACTGTGGGTGAGAATAATCAAAATGTTAATTAATGATTATGTTTTATCGAGTTTAAAAACTCGGTAATATTGAAGATTACGAAGTTTTATGTGTCATGAGTTTTTTGTCAATAATTACAATCAAGGTTGATTATATGATAGATTCAGTAAAAATATGTGATGAATAGCCTATAATGATTAAACCTTAGGTTTAATTGAAATTCGGATGTGTATTGAGGTTTTACCGGTTCTGATGTTTATGAGTTTAATAGACTTCAGGTGGGTAATTCTAGAATGATAATATAAAGATTAAGTTTGGATTGAGTTTGGTTTCTTCTTATGTCAAAAAGATTCGGAGTTGTGAAATCAGTAATAGTCAAAAAAATCAAACTCAGAGAAGGTCAATAAGTCAAAATTCAGTAATACTAAAAGTTAAATTTCAGTGAAAGTATGTTTTGGAATACGTGTGAGGTGTTTTGAGAAAGAAAATAATGTTGATGTTATGCTTATGATGTTGTAATGCTTAAATGTTGTGGAAATACAAGATCAGTTTCTAAAGCGTGGTGAAATAATTTGAAAAAGGAAATTAAGTTTTTTAATGAATTCTGAGCTATGGGTCATATATATTATTCGTAATTGTTTTAAAGTGGACTAAGCTCATTGTCGTTTAGCCGTTTTCTGCAATGAAACAGAATGAGGAATGAGTGACGTGGTTGCCCATTCAATTATTGTATTAGAATGTTGTTCATTGTTTAGGACTTCATAAAAAAAGTGAAAGAAAAGTTCTTTCATGACTTGAATTGTATCCAATTCTCAATTCTTTAAGTGGACTAAGTCATGTCGACTCTGCACGTTGTCTATTGCAATGAACAGATGAGGAGAGAGTGAACTTAGTGTCCTACAGTTGAGGGTTTGAGTTACTGATTTATGTTATATTATAAGAAAGTTTTTGTCAAAAGATTTCTGGGAATAAGTTCTCAAAATATGGTTATTGTGTTAAACAAGACTACTTTTCACAAAACAATTTTACGAAGGTTGAATGGTTTTCTCTTTAATTTTTCATAAAAGAGTCTTGCTTAAAATCAAAGGAGAAATTTATCATTCTTGAAAGAGTATCAATGTCACAAAGGATTTTGGTAAGGAGTATCTAAAAACAGAAAGGAGAGCTATATCCATACGCGAAAAAAGCAAATTATAGTTTGTGTTCGAAAAAGATTGCAGAACACACCTAAAACTGGATAATCAAAAAAGAATAAAAGCGTATGCCATATGTGCAGGAAAAAGAAAGCCGAGCACATGGAAAAGAAATGATCAAAAAAAATATGTTCAAAAAGAATTTCCAGAACATATAAAACAGACAGAGTGGAAAAAGACAAAAATGTTAAATGAATTGTTTGTTATCTAACATCTCAATTGTATTCATTCAGTAAATTTCATTATGCACAACAACAAATGCAGCTGATGTACATCCAGATGAACTGTGTCCTCCAAACAAAGATTATGATCTTATGGTGCTAACAGAAGGTTGATTCTTTGTCATATGCAATGTCACGGAAAGCAAATTCTGAGAACATATCATGAATATCCATTACGATTCAGCATTGCAGCTTCTTCATCCGTACCATAGATTTATATGGCACAGTTCTGGCATACTTTAAAGGAAGACGGATCAAAGTATAGGCTCAAGTTTAATTTACAATACATAACTTAATATACATTCATCCTACTAACCCATTTCAATACCACACTCACCTTACACCAAACACACATTAAACCGACCCCCCCAACCAATTACTTACAATTTACCAAACAAAACCACATAATTATTAATAAAAATTATTCTAAAAACCAATCATAAACAATCCCCATTTCATCATCTCAATTCCCCCGAATATTCCATCACAACACCCATTCTTTACCCCACCTAAAACTTTAATTTCACCACTTCCATTTCATCACATCCCAAATATTAAATCTCAGTAATCATCATGGCACAACAACAACAACATACAGCTGATGTTCATCCAGATGAACTGTGCCCTCCGAACAAGAGATATGATCTTATGAATGCTAATAAGAAAGTTGATCTCGAGCATGTGCAATGTCCGCCGGAAAGCAAAATTCTGACGAATATCATCAAGAATCATCCATTACGATTCAGCATTGTAGCTTCTTCATCCGTTCCATAGATTTATATGGCACAGTTCTGGCATACGTTGAAGGAAGATGGATCAAAGTATCGGCTCAGGTTTATGCTGGACAAGAAATAACTCACTCTTACACTGGATGACTTTAGACAAATCTTTCATCTTCCACAAGCAACTGCCAACAATCATAATTCATTCATGCCAGCATCATCATTTTTTGACATGGTTCCATTCTACAAGCAAGTATTGGGATTTACAATGGAGGTAAAGACACAATCGAATTTCAAGACTACTAGTCTTCTGCAGCCATGGCAAACGTTACGCAAAATATTATCCAAATGCTAAACAACACGTGTCACTGGATGGGACCAACCGCCGTTGCAGATAATGCTAATGCTATATTTCTTTGTCAATAACATTCATGTGGATTATGCAGAGTTACAATGGGAATGACTCTACTATTCGCTTCATCATCCAACATCTTCGATTCCATATCCAAGATTTACAAAGATCATCGTCAGTCATTATATGACTATCTTTCCTGAAATCTCAAGACGTGCTCGAGACAAGTATCACAACTTGCAAGATGATGGTATCATGAAGAATATTTTTAACTCAGGAAGATACAAAAACAAAGTTGGATTGCAGATACCAGCTTGGATGATCACTGATGAAATGAAGCAAACAGAGCATTATTGGTTGTATGCAGAGGTGTTTAGGATAGATGTTCCTCTGACTCAGTCATAGCCGACTGAGTCTACCCACGAAACGCATAGGACAACTAGCGCCCCTAGGTCACCTAACCCTGATAAGGAAGCCGTAGAGTCAAGTGCTCCAAGACGATCAACTATGATTTGTCTTCGTATTCCTGAAAGGAGATCCACACGTCTTACACCACCAGCTCCAGTGCCAATTGTTGACAAAGAAGATGAGATGATTTTACAAGATACATTACAAGTTAGTCTTGCTGAGCATAAAAGTCATGAGGAGCAGGAAGCAAGAGAAAACGTGGCACTGGTTAATGAGCACTTGGCATCTGAAGAAAATGAAAAGATGGAGGATGGACAAGAGAATATTGTTAATGATAGTTCAATCCCTAGGAATGATGAACCAAATATTCCCGGCACTAGGATAGAGCCCAGGAGTAATAAGGAAAGGCCAGAGGTGGAGATTACTAAAGATAAGGAGGTAGAGATTACAAAGGAGACTCCAGTGGTGGAGATTACTAACGTTGTTATACCAGTGAATGTAAATGATGACGATGAAGAAATAACTGATGAGGTGTATGAATTAAAGAGAAGGGAGAAAGGGAAACTTGTAGAGGAGACTAGGAATTCACCAATCCACACACCAATTAGATCTCCTAGGATTCATACTAATCTCGTATCTTCGGATATCGAGAAACTCCAAGAATTGACAAATACTCCTCATACTACATCATCATCAAGTTTACCTCACAAAAAGTTAGCTAAAACGAATTGACTTCTATCATTTTTCAATACAAAACCTACTCGCTTCAAACGCTATAATAGATTCTTTCACGAGTTACAAGGACGTTATGGTTACTTGTTTGCACATCTACGGGCGAGGTTCATGCCAAGAAAGTCACTCGATACACTTGATGATAATCTTCATGATGTAATGGTTGAGGCATTACCCACTATGGTAGACAAACACATTAAGGAGCAAGTTATGAAGCAAGTTCCTGAACAAGTTCGGAATCAAGTTCGGAATCAAGTTCTAGTGTATGTTGCGGAAGGGTTGATTCTGGAGAGGCAAAAGGCTAAAGAAAAGACGAAAAGATTGATTGCTAAAGCTATTCTGTAGGAACGTGGAAATATTCAGGCTCAAATCTCGACATAAATTGAGAATGCAATTGCCAATGTCATTTCTTCTCAAGTTGATGCATCCGTACGTAGTTATATGTCTAGACATATTCTTCATGTTTATCTGGCTTAATCACAAACATCCTCTGTTCCAAAACAACAATATCAACTGTATCTTGCTATGAAAGACTATCCTCAATTGCAACAACAAGACATAGCAATATGGTTAGCTCTCCAAATGAAGTTTAGAAGAGCTACGGTACCACAAACAACATGTAAGACTCCTGTCGTTCGCCCAATAGATTAGGATTAACCTCATGATGATGCTCATCCTGAGGGGGAGAATAGTGCAAAGCGGCAGAAGACCTCGGAGTATGAAGCTTATGTATCTGGAGAGTTATCGACTGGACAAGATTTACAAGAGGAACTAGCTTCATCAACCTTAGGTAATCAAGAACAAGATGATGATTTTGATTTTTGGACTGACTCTTATGCTTCAGATGATGATGAAATACCAACGAAGCAAGTATCACAAGACATTATGGAAGAAGTATCGCTGACCATTGATGAAGCTAAGCTGAGAAAGATGGCTGATGAGATGTTGAGACAGAGATGTACTTCAGGAGATGAGCATCAGTATCACATTGATCAGATGAAGAATTTCTTGAAGAGTGACATTGTCTGGGAGAGTAGAAAAGAAATTCTTGTCTCTCCACATCCACGAAAGACCACACCATTAGTTCATAGCTGTCAAAAAGATCCTGAAGCTCCAGCATTATCTTTGATTAATCAAGACCTTTTGTATTTGAAGAAAGGAAATTCTAGACCCGAGAAGATAGTATTGTCACTTCACAAGTTTCCAGCAATTATCTTCAACGATGATGATATTAAAGAACGAACTTCCAGATGGGTGAATAAGTGTGTAAAGAAATTCAATCCTTATGCTCGATATGGTGTTGAACATTGGAAGAATCCTCATGCGAAGATCTTCTACATAAGGAAACAGAAAGAGCCTGGAAAATCAAAGGAAGAGATTTATTCAAACTCAAAAATCGTTCAAGTCATCAAGACATATTGGGAATTGGGTCATGAACACAAGTTTATCACAGAGATTGTTGCAAGAAGAGCTAATGATTGCATTGTATCAATTACCGAGCCTGATTACAAGAATCTTAACAAGAACGATATTGAGGATATATACTTGTTGATTATGAATGGCAAGGTACCGGATTATGCAGATACATGATTGTTATGGTCTTTATCGGTATTCATTAGAAGTACAGTGATATGGGAAAGAGTGCATGACTTCCAACTTGGAATTGAAAGTTATCAATAGAAGGTTAATCTCATTGCACCAACAATTACTTTCCCAGGAATTAAAGAGCATGAAATGTTCTCCATCATCCATGAGCATCTGCATGGAATTATTTACAAGAATAGTAAGAAAGAGAAACGGGTGATGAGACATTCAGAAATCCATAAGTTTTGTAATGCTACGTTAAATAGAGTGTTAGAAGGTTTGAAGAAGTTAATAAAATGAAGTTAATATGGAATACGTACAAAAAGATCTCACCAAAGATGAAACAGAAAATTTGAAGTTGTTTGAAGAAGATATTGAAGAAAGATTGAAGCATCGAAGGCAGATGAGAAGATGGGAGATGTTCGTGAATGGAAGACCACTTGGATCAAGAAGAGAATGTCCTGAATAATTGACCCTTAGGGGGAGATTGTTAGGATCATTAAAAGTGTCGATTGTGTGATTTTGTATTATTTAATTCATTAGTGTTTCTTTTGATAATGTCAAAGTAGTTTGTAATAAGGTATATTATGCTAAAAGAATGAAATAGCATAATTACCAAAGTCTAGGGACTAGATGTGACAAGTTAGGAAAATAAGGAAGGGAAGCCTCCTTCCATCACCTATAAATACCCCTCTAATCTTCATTAGAGGGTGATGCACTTGTAACAAACTCTTCCATTTTCCCTCTCTTTTATATCATTTGAATTTCAAATACTTGCCCTTCTCTACTATTCTCTCTATGCATACATGTTCGATATGATTGATTCAAGATTAATGTGACCTAACATACCTATATATATATATATATATATATATATATATATATATATTATGAAAATATTATTTGTCGTAAATGTTGACTCTTGGAAAAGTATATGACTACATATGTAGGGGATTTTCGCAAGAATTTGGGCACGACCCATTTGTGATTACAATTTTTCCTCAATTTATTATTATTGCAATATTTACCCTTGCAATCTGAATTCTTCACATTTAGCCCTTATATTTACAAAAATGTCATTTTTGTCCTAACGAGCTTCATAAAGCAAATAAGCTTATCGCGAGTTCCAATAAATTGTAAGGAGGACATTTTTAAATGAGCCAATCCATAGAAGCTCGGATTAAGCACTTTGGAAACTTTAGCTTATAAATAAGCACTATGACTACCAACTGGGCCTTATGGCCCATTTAAGGGTTCAATAATGTTTATGTGAACAACCATTTCATTTTTAAGCTCAAATAAGGAATGCTAAGTTATCGTTAAGTTCTAAATAAGTACCTTTTATGTTTTAGCTTATAATTAAGCTTATTAAATCTCGGGTTGGGCCTTATGGCCCATTTGTGGCCCGGTGAAGTTGTAAAAACATAAGTTGAGGACCGTAAATTTATTACACACTAGTTCAGTTTGTTTAAGGTTTTGATAAGAAGCAAAGGTCTTGGAATATGCATTGCCGCATAGGCTCGAAACAAATAAGCCATCCCATCACCTATTGGACCCCTTGGCCCAACAGTGGGTTTAATGACCCATTGTTGTTCAATATGCATTTATCCAGGTCCAAAACCAAGGCAAATGAGGTAGGTATTTTAGAAAGTGTTGATTAGGCTGTGAGATCACCACATATACAAGCATGCATTCCCAATAGTGAATCAAATTAGGGTAGTATAAGATTTCTTGACTCTTTAATTTGTTTAGTGCTAAAATGACTTGAATAAGCTTCTAATTTTTATATATGAGTATCGAATGAAAACAAAATAACCCAAATAAGTTCTAGCTTGCTCGTAAGCTCTTATTTAACGTATGCATGTTTACTTAAGCGCCACATAGTTAATACGACATGGGTTCTAACTATTTCACTTAAGTCGAACCGCGTTTCGCATGATTCGTTACGTAACTTTTTAAGATGAATTTGTTTATGAAATGACAACATGAAGTCAAGACTTAGGCGTAATAAGCTGAAGTATACACAAGGCTTAGGTTTAGCGAAACTTACAACCCTCGATGTGTGGTTCGGAAAGGGAAGACCGAGAACACCAAAAAGAAACCCTTGTTTCTACGCCTTAACCCGAGAACCCTCTCCAAGCTTAACCTTAAATCCCTTCTTGACCCCTTGGCTTACAACCCTAGCTCTTGCAACACCCCTTCGAAATGCCTTAGCTTGTAACACAAATGGTACGTACGTGCTTACACCTTGTTGAGTATCGAACTTATAAGAAACCCTAATGGTTTAGAGTGAGCCATGTCTTATTTGGTGTTGGGAGAGATCTTATGTGAAATTGCTAGTGAATGAGAGAGTGTGTGTGTCAACTAAACAAGTTACTTGCCTTATGTAGTAACTAGTTAAGGTATCAATACTACCTTAAACAATACTAGGGACTTATAGTGGTATTAAGTACAATCTTGTAAGAAATGTAGGCACTTCTCCTCCTATCTATGAAAAGGAACGAATGGGATTTGTGGGAAGGTACCAAGATTAGACAATCTTTAGAAATATGTGATAAGGGTACTAGTTGTGAGGCTAGGAAGGTAAGCTAGTGAAGTTAATTTACTTATCATGTATATGCAATACACATCCGACTCTATGTGATTTATTTGTGAGAATTTAGTAAATTTTTATGCATTGGGTATAATTGTGGGTATTGGTTTGAGTATAGATAGGTATAGGTGCTTTCGGATATGCCCGAATGTAATTTATCGCGAAACGTAAGCATTTTACGTAACCAACAAAAATAAATTATGAAAAGTTATAAATTATAATCTTAATAATCATATAAAACTTGCTTGATGTAAACTTTTATTTTTTTGGTGTCCGTTTACGTTGAATGATGATTTTTAGTTTACGCGATTTAACTATACGATAATAATTAAAGTAAACGCGCAAAAGCCTAAAAATAAATAATGGAATAAATGAAATCGTAAATGACATGAAAATGAGAAATGTTACAGTCACCTCAATCATATAACTATCCCACACCCTTGCCATTCACTCATTTTTAGTGCAGGATCCCCCTAGTACACCCCTCTAAGCCTATTTTTTCACGGTTCTCATAATTTTCTTGTTAATCCGAACTATTAATGAAGAACATTGTTTACCATTAACCAATTGTTACACCCAAATCACCTTAGCTTACCTTGTATGTACTCGTTTTTAACATTATTGTTTAACCCAAGTTAATTATTTGAGTACACGGTTGCTAAGTCCTTATCCTTGTAAATACAGTTTTAGGACGATTGGGATGCATGGTAGTATCTATCTTATGAAGAATTAGGGAAGAAGTAATTTGGTGCCCCCAATAGAGCTCAATATGCTTCATGTTATGTTGATCTACCTCAATCCGGGTCATTAGTTAGATTGTAATTATGAGTTCTAAAACTCAAGTGTAGGGGTATGTTTATAAACCCCAAATGATGTATTAAGTTATACAACAAAAGAAAAAAAAAGAAAAGAGATTGATGTAGAGTTTTTAGAGTCTTGTATATCTTTGACCGAGTCTTTGTCTTAACAACCCAATCAACGTGTATTCTTGTAATTATTTGACTAACCACTTCACCCCAAATTCACCCAAAAAGTCATCCCCAAATAATTCCCATCCGTTTTCATTTTCATTAATGTTATCTTACACCTACACCCCACAACCCTTAAAAGCCTCTTTGATAGTAATGATTAGTACTTGTTCCTAGCGGTGGAGGTTTGATCTTTTACCAAGCCTATGGTAATTTTTATGCTACGACAGGTAATGAGTTTTAAATTTTTGGTTTCCCATATTGTTATAATTCATTATACACCTGAGAGAAAGAGAGAATCCAAACACTTATGTTTGGTGCTAGTATATAACTTTCGTGCTTTTAATTACAAGGTTTAGAAGGTTGTATCGTAAAATATCTTTGAAGAGTAAGTTAAATGCCCCTGATACTACTATTGTCTAGGTAGAAAAGCCCATTTGATTGAGGACAAGCAAATCCCAAGTGTAGGGGTATTTGATGAGGTGTCATTTTATATACTTTTCAGGGTCATTTAACCCCTTAAATCATGCAAGTATGTCCAGACTATGTGCTTAATCATTTGTTTTTGCGTTTTAGCATTTAGATGGATTTTGGAGGAAATACACATGACTTGGGCTTAATTGGAGAAGAAACAGACAAGACTACAACTCTACACCGAAGTCTCTTGAAGAATTTTGTATAGTACCTGGAGACGGCATCGCGATTCCTAGCGACGGCGTCATATCTTACAAGAGACATCGTCAAGATTTCCAAGACGGCGTCAGAACGTAGTCGCCTTAAAAGAAACCCTAAAAGATTCAGCGGAGCGACGGCGTCAGAAACCTTGCGACGCCGTCACGCTAAAAAATCTATATATACAAACTCATTTTAGGGTTTTTAAGTGTGTAACTTTTAGGATCCGAACCCTAGTTTTAAAAGATGAATTTGGCTGCTACTTAAGCCGTTTTTAGGGTGTCAAAACCCTCTTATATCTACCATTAACTCATGTTTTAATCAAGTGAGATCTTTTATCTTTTATCATTCAATATATATATGTGTTGTTTGATTGATTTATGTTCTTCACTTCCTTATAATATGTCTGACTAGATCTATTAGTATTTACTTATGATTGCATGAAACTTATTATGTAGATCCTTATTATGCTACTTCTTGTGATATATGTGTGCGTTAGGCTTTAGAAAACTAGCCATAAGATATTAAATTTGCATAGACATCTAGGGAAACGCGAGTGAGTAGAAAGGATACCATCGGTAACAGTCTTCATACTACCTTACCCCTAATATGGTTGATCCCTCTTATGTGTTTTAATTGCATGTAATGTATTCTTAAGGGCCTTGTAATAGTCTTCATACCACCTTACTTGTGCATTGCCTTAACGGAATATTACATAGACGGCGGGTTTGTGTAATTCGTTCATGACTTAGGAAGTACTTACACAGATCATTACAAGAGTGACAAAGCAACCTAATCTAGAAAAAGATAATAAGGAGTAATGCATGATTAAGTAAATATGTTTGTTTACAATATAGTTATCACAAAAGTAGTTTAGATTTAATTATTAGTTTAATTAGTTAAAAACCAACCAACCTCTTAAACTATGATTTTTACTTGCTTTTATAAAAATATAAAAATATATAAAGAATCTTCTCTCAACCCCTTAGACCTTTGTTAGATTGTGTTTGGGCCTTCCCATCCTATTCCCCTAGAGAACGATAACAACCCCCGAGTCTTTCCTTACTACACTACAACGGTTAGGTACTCTGCCTAGGGAGTTGTAAAACTTGTTGTGTTTACAACGACCGCATCACCTTGGTTTAGGATACACTTTCATTAAGTTTTCTAAAGTCTCCTTGAGGACAAGTAGGATTCAAGTGGGGGATATTTGATGACATCAAATAACGTCTAATTTATAACATCATTTACCCTAGCTAAATTGCTCGTTTTACATTATTTATGCATAAATTGGTACTTAATCGCTTATATTTTTTAATTTGAAGTAATTATCGAGCAAAGAGTGAAAGTTAATCAAAAGGCACGCATTTTGGAGCTTAAACGAAGAAATCATAAAGACTACTGTTCAGACAACCTATACGCCATATCCATCAAGGAAGATACGGTGTATCTGTGCCTTAAACTTCACTTAGCATCCACGAAGAGAAAATCTATACGTCGTATCCAGAAGAAGCCATACGCCGTATTAAAGTACAAGTCATGGAATATTCTAGAATATAATAATCGTTGAACCCACGCCAAGAAACCCCAATACGCCGTATTGTACTCTTCTAATACACCATATCGACTAAATTTCAGACTCTATAAATACTGAACGCTAATAGGAATTTTAGGTGTGCATTAAATCAGAGAGAGAGGCACTAACCACCAAGTTCGATTTTTAGAAGAGAACAGAAGCCAAGAAGGTTCTGTAAAGCACTTCAATTCAAAGGAAAACCCTTGTAATTCCTATACTCTAAATACGCGTTCGGTTTTTGGTAATGTTCATTTTTTAGTTTACCTTAATCGTTCATCTATAACATTTGTATAGTTACAATCGCTATTGGCTAATACCTTTAGGTATTAGCCATGTTTATGATAATTTAATGTTTAGTTTGTTTATTTAAGATTTTATGCTTATTCGTTGTGTGTTGTTTTATGTTTATCAATTTATACTCGTTTACGTGCTTAAGTATGCGACCTATCATTTAATTGGATCTAGGAATACAAATAGAGAATTTGCTAGAGTCCGAGATGGCTCTCCATATAATCAATTTACATATCTAGAGTAATAGGATCACAAATATTGACATGTCTTTGCCTTTGGTTTAGTGAATAATTAGACTAGCAGGTGACCTAGGATTAACAAATAACGTTCTGATTCCCTGGGTAAAGATCTAGACAGTGGACTACTAGTATATAAAGAGCCGCTAAGCAATAAGTTAGTAAAGTCTCGATGAGCTAAGATTCTATAAGATCACCATTATTGTCTCCTAAGATTGATTATAATCAACAATGAATGCTTTATGCGGATTTGGTTATCTATGACAGAATTGCCAAGTCTAGGGTTTAGGAAGAAGTATCGTCTAAACCTCGGAATGATATATCACCAACGAGATAAGACAATCATTGTACTAATAAACAAAACCTAAGTTTTATAAGATTAAACATGGTTAGTATGTTTTCCGTACATTAGGCTTGACCGCTTCTTTATCTTCTGACTATCAGCTTGTGTGTGTTAATCAACGTCCTCTTAGTTTAAGTGAACCAAAACTCGTGCCAGTCTCTCAGGCTGAAAATCCCTCTTTTCGCGTTAGTTTAGGTTTAACTTAGATTTAACATAGAATATATTAGAACTAACTTAGATAACTAAAATACTGATAGATTTAAGTATTAACACTCGCTCTTAGTGCTTGACACCCTACTTACCAACGAACCTACAACTGATCGAGTACACTGCCCGTTAGTGTTGTTTTTAGGTAAAGACGACAAAATATAAATAGTAAAACTTGATAATAAATATTACCTACGCACAACGACACATCATGTTTTTGGCGTCGCTGCCGGGTAGTGAGTTTGTTTAATTCTTGTTTATTAGTATTTTTTGGTTTAGTTTAATTTTTTGTATAAATCTGTGTTTTTAATTGTTTGCGTTAGTAGAATAGTTTGCATTGTATAACTTTGCATATTTGTGTGTTTTTCTACATTGTTTTTCTTTTTTGTTACTGTTCTGGTCGAACAACCGATACGGCGTATTCACCTAGTTGAATACGACGTATCCTCCTTTCGTAACCAGTATAGCGTATTTGTATTCAACCAATCAATACGGCGTATTCAGTTAATTAAATACGACGTATCAATCATCTGATACAACAACAGACTTAATTTTTCGTATTCCATTCTCGTGTTTAGTTTTCTGTATTTTCTTTCTTTTGAGCCTATCCTACATATTGTTTATCCTCTGTTTCAGGTAGTGCATGACTAAGAGTTCGAACAAAGAGCTCGTTACGCCTTAGGAAGAACCATAACGAGTGCTACGTTCAGCAAGGAAGCTTTTCAAGACAGCAAGTCTTGATTATTCGAGTTCACCAGAATTCGATTTATTTTTTGATCTCGAAGATCAGTGTGAAGAAGAAGTTGCAGAAGCAATGAGGGAACCAACTATGGAGGAATTATTGACTAAGACCCGAGAGGATTATGGATCAGGTATTGCTAGGCCTAAGATTGATGAAAAGGCTAGGTTTGAATTGAAGGGGCAATTTCTCAAGGAATTGCGTGATAATACTTTTAGTTGATCAGATAATGAAGATGCGAATGAACACATTGAAAAGGTTCTTGAGATTGTTGACTTATTTCATATACCGGAAGTAACTCAAGATCAAATAATGCTTTGAGTTTTCCCTATGTCACTTACTGGAGCCATGAATATATGGCTAAGGAATGAACCAGCTGGTTCAACTGTCACATGGGAAACTCTGAAGATGAAATTTCTAACCAAATACTGTCTACCTGCCCAAACTGCTAAAAAGATGGAGGAAATCAATAACTTTCAGCAATAACCTGACGAGACTCTTTACCAAGCTTAGGAACGATTCAAGGAACTATTATTGAGATGTCCTCAACATTACTTAATAGATATGGAGGAAGAGATCTTGTTTTACAAAGGATTGGATGTGCCTACTAGACAAATTCTTGATTTCAAGTGTGTCATACCATCTATGAAAGCTGCTGATACTAAGAAAGCCATCCAAGATATGGCTGAACATTCTCAAAAATGGCACAATGGAACGTCTACTAGGACTAGAAGTATTGATACTTCTGATGGATTAGCTGCTATTCAAGCTCAACTAAACAACCTTGGAAGGGAGATTAAGAAAGTAAATGAAAAAGTTTATGCTGCTCAAGTAGGGTGTGAATCATGCGGTGGACCACACTACACTAAGGATTATCCACTAAAGGAGGAAGGAAAAACACTTGAAGAAGCATACTACACTCAATTTGGAGTACCATTCCCCCAAGGAGGAAGATATAGAGCAGCTGCTTCAGGATTATACCAAAGAGATAATGGAAATCCTTCATATCAAGAACGAAGACAAACAATGGAAGAGTCACTGATTCTTAAAAATAATTCCTTTAGTATATATATATATATATATATAATAAATATATAATATAAATATATAATGAGAATTATCAAAATCTCAACTAATAAGAATTCTGTAAGGCTTTTTAAAAGATTATTACTTTTGACCAAAGTAAAACCCCAAAAAACCTTCCCGGGTCGTGTCCCGACGAGGTACGAATTTGAAAATCGAGGTAACGTTTGTGGAACAATGCTTGAATATCACAAATTTGATTTGTTTTCTATTTTACAAATATAAAATGCACAAATAAGTAAAGACACGCTAAAATACGAAAGCAGAATAAGGCGTAAAAACATCTAAAAACGTATAACGATGATTCAAAACTCGTTCTTTAAGAACCTAATTCCTAAAACCCAAATTCTAAAATTTTAACCCTACAAAAGAAAATTTAATTTTTATAAATCCTAAATGATAAAAAAAAATTTAGAAAAAAAGAATTATATTTTTTTAACATTTATATTTTTTATCATGAATTAAAAATACTTTTAAACTAAAAAATGCATTAAAAATACTAAACTAAATTAAAAAAATCTGGAAAAATAAAAAAAAGTACCTTGAACAGATTAAAATCTAAGAAAAATAAAAGATTTAAAAAAGCAGTTGAAATAAGCAGGCAAATAAGATTAAATAAGCTGATAAGCAAAATGGCTACAAAGACTATAAATAAAAAATAAGGCAAGTATTAATCGAAAAAACCCCAGGGCAGATGATTGTGAGTGTGTATGTTGAGGTGTTGGTAGTATAAGGGAGAGGTCACAGGTTCGACCCCTGTGGCCTCTCCTTTTTTTAAAAAAAATTATTTTATTTTTTTAACACTTATAATATAAGCAAAAACAACAAACTTTAAAAAAGAATTTTTTTTCAAATCTAGAAAATAAGCTGGCAAATAGCTAAAAGAAGCTGATAGAAAGGCTTTTTTAACACTAAGTTATGAAGGCTAATTGTTTACCTTTTTTAAGAACAAATAAGTAACAAAAGAGACAAATAAGCTAAAACACATAAAGAGCTACACCTAATAAGCACTTAGAAACAAAAATAAGCAAAGAAATTAAGCTGAAAAGGACTAAAAAGCAATAAGATAAAATGCATAACTAAAATAGTTTTCAAAGGCAAAACACTACTTTTTAAGCTAATTTTTAAAAGCCATAAGCTATCCTTATGGCTTAATGGCTTATATGAATAAGAAGCTTATCATATGGGCTTTAAGAATCAGCAAAGAAAAAGGAGTTTGAAATTCATATTTTGCCATGAAAAAGCCCATTAAAAAAGCTGATTACACTATGCACTCTTTTTGGTTTTCTTTTTAAAAGACAAAAGGGCTTTTGCAGCCCTAATTTAAGCTAGGAAAAGAGTTTTAAAAACAAAATAAGCACAAACAGATAAAATTCAAACTACAATTAGCTTATGCTATGAGTTTCAAAACCTAAGACTAACTTATACTACCCTAACTTTGAAAATAAAGCTTGAAACTTATACAGATTTGATAAAACATCAAATAGACAAATGCACACTACATCAACTCTTTTCTACTACATATTAAGGGCATAAACAAGCATGAAAAGGCACTAAAAAGTAATCTAAGCAAATCAAAGCCTATAAGCTGATATACTAGAACCAAAAGGCACAGATTCAAACTATAACTTCTAAAGACTTTGAAAAAGAGTTTTAGACTTTAAAGTCTTTTAAAAGCTGTTAATAAGACTTAATTTAGGCTAAACAAAGATGGTTTAAAAGCCAAAAGTGGTCAAACAGTACTAACTCATAGTTAGTACTGCTTGTTCCAAACACCCCTTTAAATTTCTAAAAAACATTTTTAAAACTAAAACAGTTCAAGAGAATCATAAAACTAGATAAATTAAGCATATAGAAGACAAAATAAGCACTAATAAGACAGATATAAGCAGAAATAAGCTATGGAACAGTAAATGCAAAAAATTAAGCAAAAAAAATGAAAAAGTAAAACTTACAAAAGTCCTTAGCTTTTGGTTAAGAACTTATCACCCCAAACACTTTTTAAACCAACCTAATGCTTATCCAATAAGCTCTATTACCATGGCCATCCATTATTCACCATGCTCCATTGATTCTTGAACACATATGAGTGATTTTTGGTAAAAATGACTTAAACACTATGAACTTGGGAAGTTTATGTTGTTTAAGGTATAACAGCTTATAATAGAGTAATAAGAGAGCTTATATGAGCTTATGAAAGACTTTTAAACACAATGTAACATTAACTTAAAAATAGAATTTTAACATAAAAACTTCAAATTTCATTAACTTCAAAAAGAGATTACAAGGCTTTGAATTTAAATGACAATATGAAAAATAAGCTGTAAAGTAAATAAAAACAAGTTAAACTACTCCTAAGTTACATCTACACTAGATAGATTACAACTATTGATATTAAGACCTATTTATAGCCGAATTCAGAAGTCTTGGTGTCTTCATGTGTGTTTCTTATGTGAGGTAAGTCAAGAATCAATCTCAGCCTTCAATCTTGAGTGTTCTCCAAGTTCTATCATCCGAGCCCTTGATTCATTGTCATTATTCATCAACCAATGGAGAAACATAGGATTGCCAAGGTGGCTTTGTTGTTTTATGAAGTGGGGTTAAGGTGGGAGAGTGATAGTTTTGTCATGGGGTGCAGAGGTCGAGGTGACGAGTCAAGGATGGTAAACAGTGAGAGGGTTTTGGCGGGTGTTTTTGATTTGGGGATACAGGGTAACGGTGTTAGTGTATGAGGACTAACCATGTTAGTCACCGTTAGGGCTTATGGTGTAAAAGGGGGTTAATGGGGTTAATGGTTAAGTGGATTTGGGATTAATTGTTTTGTTTTGGGCCGGTTATGGATTAAATAAGTATAGATGGTTTAAGGCTTATTAAGCCTTAGTATAAATATCTTAATGGGCTGACCTAGCCCATTAGATGGGTGTGGGTTGGCCCATTAAGTAATTCTTTGGTATCGGCTTCGTCTTTGACTTTTGACTTTTTGGTTGACTTTAACTTTTTATGCTCTTTCCCTTCCCGTGCTCGGTTTTGTCGGTTTTGGCTTCGTTTTTGTCCTTTTTCTAAATATTTGATACCTGTACAGTAAATAACACAAAACAAGCATATATTCAACATTTTATGTCCGTTTTTGGTCATTTGGGGTCGTTTTATTAGGTAAAAAGTATGTGTATTTAAGCACATACCAACCCTATTCTTGAGTTTAGTCCTATTGTCACATCTAATCACTTTCACCCTAAGGTCTATTAGATTTTCTATGCCTGTTATGAATGTTTTAAAGATTTCAGTAGTTTCATCCCCAGTGGCTAAAAAGAAAACCCAACTAAACCTACTAAAATCATCTGTGATAACTAGGCAGTACATCTTTTTCATTAAACTCTTTACAAATGTTAGGCTAAACAAATCCATGTGTAACATTTGTAATGGTAGGCTGATTGAACTGACTGTTTTGGTCTTTCAAGAAGCTCTGTGTTCTTTCCTTTCTAACAAGAAACACAGCTTTGATTTATTTAAAAAAAATTTGAATGTAAACCTCTTACAAGGTTTCCCTTTACCAGTTTATTCATTGTTTTGAAATTTACATGTCTAAGCCTCCTATGCCAAAGATTAGATTCACCTGGTGTGGCTTTTGTCAAGAGACAAGTGATACCTCCTTAAGGAATAACATTATTTAAGTCAACACTGTACATGTTATCCTTTCTAGGAACTTTAAGTAAAACATGACTTTCACCAGTTAACTTAAAGTCTGGAGACAGAACAACACATTCTGTATCAGTAAAAAGAACACTATTCTTCTTGTCACACATTTGTGAGACATTAAAGAGTTAAACTTTAGTTCCTTTATAAAATACACATCTTCAAAATACAATTTACTAGTTCTTATTTTACCTTTCCCAGTAATTTTCCCTCCTTTGGAATTACCTCCAAAGGCAACAAATCCTCCATCAATTTCTTCATAATCTGTAAGAAATGATCTGTTTCCTGTCATGTTCCTAGAGCATCCACTAACAATCACTCTTTTATTCTTCAAATCTTGTTGTGCATTACCCTGCACATAATGGTAGGAAAATTAGTTTCTTTTGGGGACCCAAGCCATTACTGACTTGGACCTGCCTTGTGCATCAATATAGTCAAATCTTTTAAAGGACATTGATGAACCATTATTTCTGGAGACGTGAACTAAAACTTTGTTCTTTGGTCGCCAAACCCAACATGCTGAGGCCTTAATAACATTTTCCTTATTTTCCTTAACAACACTAAGAACTGCTTTTGGCCTAGCAGTATTAATCCTTGTTCCCTTAACAGTATTAACCTTTTTAGTGAAATTACTGTTATTAGCTGCTGTTATTTTGTTAAAAGGCTTTCTAGCAATTGAATATGCATTATTAATAACATTTTTCATGGGTCCTACATTATCTACTATTGTTCTTGGTTGAACAATATAAATTGGTCTAGCAGAATTAAGTAAAATTAGGCCAGACTTAGTTAAGACTGTTCTTGGAACCATGTTCCTTTTTGGACTGGGGTGATTTAATTTAGAAAAATTCTGTTTATTCACCCTTTGAACATTGGTCTAAACTGGTTTTTCAAATCTTCCATTATTATACCAGTTATTGCAATCATTCTTCAAATAATCAAAACTACCACACACATGACAAGCTTTATTAAACATCTTAAAATCACTCCCTAATTTTTGAGAAATCTATTGGTTCCAGTTTCACTTGTTCCCTCTAGGACTAGGTGTGTTTTGCCTATTTTTATCAACTGATGTTTTCCTAAGAGATTTTACTTGCTCAGTAGACTTAACAAGTTTATCTTAGCAAAACTAGGTTTATTAAACATCTTAACTATTTTAACCTTAGACACATTTTCTTCATCACTATCAGATACCTAATCCTCAATAATTATGGCTTTATTTTCTTTCCTAGAAGTCTCAGGTTCATTAGTCTCAATAGTAGGATTTTCAACTACAGACTCACTAACAGACTCATTCACATCAACAAAATCATCGAGACTAGGATAAACTAAATCAGATTTTGGCGGCATAAAATTCCTAGTATAGGGAGGTAGGACAACATTATACCCTAATCTTGTTTTACACTAATACATTATCTGTCTGTCTAGAAGTTTACTTAGGTTTTTTGATGAATTTTCAAATTGTTATACTGTAAGTTGAACCTCATCTTTTTATTTTGTAGCCAACTTTAACTTCCTTTTAAGCTTTGTAATATCTAAATCTCTTAAATAGATTTTACGTTTTAAGAGTTTTATATCTTCCTCATACATATACTCATTTTTCTTGAAGACTAACGGTCTAGCTTCTACAGATTCTAAACCAGTTTTATAAAAGACAACACTTATCCTAGTTGTTCTTAAGTCTTTAAATAATTGTTCATTTTGTTCTTTTAGATCTTTATACATTCTAAAAATGATGAACAACAATTTGAGTCATTAGATACCTCAGAGTTTGTAGAAGAAGTTGAACTTGTTGAAGAATAAGCTATGAGAGCAAAATTGGTTGGACCTTCTTCTGCTTAGTCACTCTAATCATAGACAAATCCATCACACTGAGACACTAAGGCATTTGAATTAGTTTCCTCAACTGGCACAGTCCTTTTGGTAGGCTCCTTGTTTTTGTTGTCTTGATTCTTGGGTGCCCTGCACTCCCTTGCAAAGTGTCCTCTATTATGGCAATTGAAACACTTCACCTTGGACTTGTAAAACCTAATTCTGTCTTTGTTGGCCATGTCCAGCTTTCTTCCAGTATTATTCAGGAATCTTCTTACCCTCATAGTCAGCATAGCAATGTTCTACCTTAAATCCATCTCTTCTAGATCATCAAGATTGATTTGTTGTAGATCTTCATTATCTAGCTGTGGAATACTTGGTTGGCTAGCAAAGAAGGAAAAAATCACAGCATCACTCAAATTTTCAATAGTTGATGAGCTATCAGCAGTACCCTAAGTGTTAGCAGTATTAACACCCTAAGCAGTATTAACTACTCTAGTTGTAGTATTAGTGTTGCTAGAGGACAAAAAGGCTACATTATGTGAGTTTGTTGTTGAGCTAGATATCCCCTTGACCTCTGATTCATAAGCCATTAGGTTGTTGAAGAGGTTATCTAAACTTAATGTCTTAATCTCTGGTTTGTTCCTCCACATAATAGTATGCATAGTCCATTTTTGTGACAAACTTCTTAAGAAATTTTGATTAATGTCCTCTTGAGGGATAACTTCACCATGCATCTCTAGTTGACTAATTATCTTTTGAAGCCTTTCATAAGTTTGCTCAATCACTTCTGTGTTGGATGCAGGAAAGTTTTCATATTGCTGCTCTAAAGATTTATTTGACTTTTCTTTGTAGTAGTATTACCTCCAAATTTGTTCTTGCCCTCAACTCTGCCCTTCTTTAATTGATGTAGCATCCTTGTGTGAGTTGAACTTTATTTGATGCTCATTAGGTAAGACCATTAACAAAGTGATTCTTGCCTTCAACTCTGCCCTTCTTTGTGCCTTCTCTTCAACACTTGTAGGAGGGATAATAGTCTCTTTACCATCAACAGTTTTTGTTACTAGCGGTACATTACCATTTTCTATGATCTCCCATAGAGTGTAATCAATGCACTGTAGGTACTGCTCCATCCTCATCTTTCAGAGATCATACTCACCAGGTTGGAGTATGGGTAGCTTAATGGTTTGAGTAGATTGAGAGTCCATTGCTTCTTGCAAAAGTAAATCTTGTGTGTAGTAAAGGTTCTTCTTATTCAATGCTTCTCACAAGCTCTGATACCACTTGTTGATCTGATATCACAATCTATGTTAATACGAGTTTAGTATTGCTTATATTAGAAGAACAATAGTAAGTTAATACTGTTTGCATAAAGCTGCTAGAAGTAGTTTCAACTGCTTATTATATCTTAGTGCTGCTCGACTATATTACAACTGCTAGTTATATCCGATATCAGATAAAACACAATTTTGGTTCTTGGTTGGAGATAAAGATCTCAAACAGAAAAAGATAACACAAAGTTTGTTCTTAAACGTTATATGGCTATTATTTTTGGGATTATTTGAAATAATTAATTACGAAGACAATTATTTATCACTTATTTGAAATTGAAGTAAAGTTTCATAGGTGTGTGTTCTTATCATATCTTAAAAGTCAGTGTTAGTGATGACTTTGAAGATAACTCATTCGTACTTATACGGTGTTGATGAAGACTTGCAAAATCTAGCAATGTGTGATTTCTCTTATGGTGCTCAATGCTCACATTTGCTATCACTTAAAAGAGTTACGTTGTAGTGCTCAGTGTCTCATTGAAGATGAGGATTTTGTCAAAAGATTAAGGTCTACTCATAATCAGCAATATAAGTTTGGAGTCACGTGAATAGTACAAGACATAAGACACAAGTTTGGGTTAACTTGGGTTATTCTACTTCTACATTAAGTTTGTTATACTAAGTTTTCTCCATCAGTAATCATTACAAAAAGCCTACAGAATTTGAAGATTCAAGAGATAGTTAACATATTGGTTTTAGGGGAAGCGTATTGACAAAGTGTTTAACCATCAGGATATATTCATGTACCACTTGAGGGGAGTTTTTCATTACTACTGCTAGTCATTATTACTACTGCTAGTTTAAGTTTCTACTACTTAAATTCATTTTTCTTATTGTGCGTAATGGTGGGTAATTTGAGTCATTAGAAGCTTGGATTAGTAGTGTGATATATGGTTTACAGTTGTAAAGATCCAAGTTGAATATCTTCACAAGACCCCTATTGGGTTATTACAAAAAGGGGAATAAGATTACAGAGATATGATTTGCAACTTATTAAATATGGTGGCATAGAGATTTCAATTTAAGGGGAAGATTGTTTCATTCATGGAAGATCAAGATGTTGGTTTTGTAATCATCAAATAGGGGAAGATTGTTGGGAATTATATTGATTTGATGATACAAAACAATGATACAAAAGGATCAAATTTGATATTATGGAATTCTACAAGATGTAGGAGTACATGAAGATTTTAGAAGACTTGGTCAAAGATATGAAGATAAAGATTACAATGATTTAAGTTTCCGAATACAATTAGTTTTCCTTGTAAAGTCTTATGGACTCTATTATATAAAGAGATCCATAGAAATAGTTTTTAGTATCCATGTGTATGAAAACCTTGTGTGTGTACACAAAGTGTTAAAGATGTAGACGTCTAGTAAAGTTAGTTTATCCCTAAGGTCAAATTGACCATGTTAGGATGTAACCATTTTATACTGATCATATAGATTTGGGGCTTGGAGTGTAACGTATGAATGTAAAACCTTGTTTAATAACAATGATTCTTTGTTTGAATATTCCGCCTTTGTTATTATTAATCCTAGATTAGTTCTAAACAAACTAGAGCTTAAAAGATCAATTCCTATCAAGTTGTATAGGTTCTATCAGGTCCTGACAGAACCTATGTAAACAAAATTATGACGGTTTCATGGTTATGAAGAAAGAAAATAATTTTAGAGACCACTATATAACTCATAATGTCTTAAGAAATGTTCTGGTATTTATATAAATAACTCTTATATAAATTAATGTACGATATACGCAAAGGGATGTAAGGGTATATATATTATATACATGTAATGTCAACAAGTAAGCAAGTAGTGTGTGTGCACTTTGAAAATGTTTGATGTGATGCAATATTTGTGAAAACAGTTATAGTCTAGGGTAAAATATGCAACCTAGTTCTCTATAACCTGGCTTTGATAACAATCTATAACACCCCTAAAAATGTGTCACAGCAGAAATATGTCCGGGAGTGTTACTTCATATTACAACAGTACAAGATACAAGAGAATGACCTCTAAATGTGTCGTTGAAAAAGTAATCTCGTTGATTTTCTTGAAATTGATATAAGATTTGTCTCATAATTGCATCACAATGAAAAGATTGAAAGTGATACAACAAGATTTGATCATTTGCATGTAAGTAGAAATCCATGCATGAAATCTTGTCAAATTTAGACTCTAGTGCACATCAAGTAAGTCAAGCATCTAATTCACCTGAGAAAAACATGCTTAAAAGGGTCAACATAAAGATGATGAGTTCATAGATTTTTGTAAATTTAAATGTTGGATCAAATATTTGTAGAGAATATATGACCATTTCAATCATTCTAATAGTCGTAAAATTATACGTAGGAAGGTTGAACCGTAATTGTTCAAAGCATGCATGATAATTATAGCTATCACGAAATGTTTCAAGTATGTATTGCCCAATGAGTGATTACGATTACTCTAAGTTCATGAAACTGCTGCGTAGACTTATATGTATGCCACTTTATTTAAGGCACAATAATTGTTCGTATGTATGTGGTTGTTGGCCCTGTAGATACCAATCCAGTTGTGTTCCGATATGGTATAACATTCGTCTCCAGTGATAGCTAATCACCCGAACGGGGATTGTCAATCCCAAATAGATCTATTTTATAACATTCGCGCTTACCCTCCGAGTAATTCACAGTTCATGCAACTTAAGCTAATCCGAAATCATAAGAGTAAAGTATAGTTGTTGCGTCCGTAAGTAAAAACAAGTATTGTATCTCACCGTGAGATATGCAAATGAGTGTATAACAAAGTTGTAACGAGTATGCAAACGAGTTTGTAACCAAGTTACGAAATCAAGTATCCAATCAAGTATGTAAAAGAGATTGTAAATGAATATGTAAACAAGTCGTAACGAGCACGTATTCTCCCCCGAGATTTGTAAAGTAATTGTAAAACAAGTGAAAGAGGGGCTATAAACTCACCTCGATGTTGTAGAACGATTTGCAGAAATGCACATATAGCACATCACAAACGGAAACAGGAACGATTCAACCAAGAAGTTGCGATTATCTTAACGGCTATGACCCACTAGCTTAGGGTAATGTATTTGGGTTTTCCGATGGATAGTTACATCAACACGACACGTTGATAAAGATTTAGATCTCAAGTTGTAATAGTTTGGTGGTTGGTTAAATAAAATAAATCGAAAAGTAAACACAAAGTATGTAATATATTCCGTATATATTACATATGAAAAATAAACAAGTACATAATTCATACCGTTAATTATATAACAAAGAAAACCAATCAAATAAATAATCGAGGTATATAATACCTTGCAAGTATTATATAAGAAATATGAGAAAAAGAATTGAAACAAAATGATTCGACACGTGTTCGGAAATCACCAAATAAATTAACAAAGAGTTCTTGCATATAAGTAAACACACGTTTTAAAGTTACAAATTATGTAAACGATGTTTGTAAAGTGTTTCCAAAATAGTTACCTCATTTGTAAATGTATAGTTTTCGTTTGTTGTCGGGCTATTGTATAATTACAAGTTAAAATCTTAAGACTATATAACTTCGTCCTTTTATCGGGTTTCTAAAATAACCAGATTTTTAGCAAAAATTACCAAG
Source organism: Tanacetum coccineum (assembly GCA_026074375.1). Taxonomy (NCBI): domain Eukaryota; kingdom Viridiplantae; phylum Streptophyta; class Magnoliopsida; order Asterales; family Asteraceae; genus Tanacetum; species Tanacetum coccineum. The sequence goes on from BQNB010010208.1 coordinate 36,316, forward strand.
TATAGAAATTTATAGAAATTTCGGCATGACCTATTCATTTATAAGACGTTTCCTATTTTTGTAAAACTCAATGTTTTTCCCTTTTCAATCAATCCGTGTTGCAAATACCCTCGTGTTTCAATATATATCGAAACAGAACCGAACAAATAACACAAGTAAAACCGAACACACCCTAGTTGCTGTTAAACTTAGTACCAAACACTCCTGTTTGATGTTAACTGCCAAACCAAACACACCCCTTGGGTGTTATCCAGCAAACCAAACACACCTGTTTGCGTTTACTGCCAAACCAAACAGTCCTTAAAGCTATTAAATGCAAATCCAAACACCCCTACTGTTGTAAATTGCAGTTCCAAATGCACCCTAAAGGCTTCAAAACACAAAAACGAAAATAATGTATAACACATTTATTTAACCAATACCACCATTGGATTCAGTTTTAATATATATGAAATATTGCAATATATTTATTAGGCGATTTGTTTACTAACCCAAACGCACCCTACGTGGTTGTTTTAAAAACCAAACGCACCCTATGGTAGTGAACCTAGATCCAAATGCACCCCTAGGGGTGGTTATACAGCGAACCAACGCACCCTTGTAGGTCGTTGCAAACCAAATGCAACCTTATCATAGGGACAACGGTGGTGATGGTGGTGTGAGGTTGATGGTAGCGATGGTGGCAAATGGTGGTGAGGGTGGCATCGGTGGTGGGGGGGGGGGGAAAACAGAAGCATAAGTAAGAATTCTGAAACAACGAGGGAAGAGAGAATAAGGGAAAAAGAGATAAAAGAAGATAATGTTAAAAGAGGTATATGCAAAAAAAACAGATGTTGAAAAGAAAAGAGAAAAAAAAAGGTAATCCTACCAAGAGAGGGGGTTCAAATAATAAAGAAAAAGAGGAGGCCGAATGATACGAAAAAAACGGAGATACATGAGAAAGCAGGGGAGAGGAAGAGTGGGAAGGAAAAGGGCTAGACGTAGAAGGAGAAACCGAAGGATAGATAAAAATAAACGAAAAATTCTAGGAGACGAATAAATAACGGATAAAAAGAAAAGACCGAACATAGAAAGAACAAAATGAAGAAAGTAAAGAGTGAAAAAGGCTACAGGAGTGGAGATAAACAAGACCAAATATACAGTTATATATATATGAAAGCAACACAAACCCCTCCAAGCGAACACAGAAGGGAAAAGAAGAACCCGCTTGTGTCACCCCCCCCCGTGTGCCCTGCAGGGGGACCCGCAGCACGTGTCTCCCCGAGTGTGTGTGTGTGCTTGTTACCCTTGGCCCTCCCCCACCCCTGTGGCCATGCGGGGTCCATACTACTGCTCGCACCTTACCCCAACACGGTCCGTATATATATCCCAACCTATGTTGTGTGCTACAGAGAGCCCGTGCTGTGATAAAGGGGGGGGGGGAATGGGATCCAACAACTACACTACCCTGCTGCCCCCCCCAAATGTACCACAGTCCTCTCAAGCTGCTCCGGTGGGGGTGGGATCGCCTGTGTGTGTGTCGCTACACCGTCACTATATTAGGTTGGGGGTGGGTGTGGGCCCTCCCCCCACACCCGTGATTCCCTTTCCATCTTCCCCCCGCCCCACACACACTATATTCCAATCCCCCCCCCCGTCCCCTCCCCCCCGCCCTCGCCTACGTGGTGTGAGACCATCACCCTTTATCTGTGCGCCCCCTTGTGCACTCTACGGGGGGGGGCGTCTTCCGCTCCCCGCGCACGACGCGTGACCCCCCCGTGAGAAGGGGGGGTAGCACCCCGTGTCCAGGCGTGTGCGAGTCTGACCCACCCCGTGTGTGCCCCCCCAGTTATACCACCCGGGGGGGGGGGGGGGGTGGGGGGGGGTGGGAGTGCATAAACCCGTGTTGTGTGCCCCTCCTGTGACCACGACCCCATGCTCCCCTTACCCTCCCTCCACCCCTCATTCCGCCCGCAAAATCCGCACAGCCCCACACGCCCCCCCTACCCTGCCCCCTCCATTCACCCCCCGCCGGTAACCGTCAACACACACCCGCCATCCCCCCCACGCAGACGGGACCAGACAAAAGTGGAATAAAGCTGGAAAGAAACAACCCCCCCGCCTACTTATCACCCGCAAACGTGCACTCCCGAAGTACCTCGAAAGGTAGTAGTGTGATCCCACCCCACCCACTCCCCTACCCCCACCCGACAATGTACCTCATGATATCGACCACTACCCACAGCCACCACCCCCCTACCTACCAACCTCCCGTAGTCCTCACCCCCCGCCCCCCCCCACCCCACCAGACAACTCGTGTCACAACACCCTATCCCGAAAACAATCACAGCCCCACACCGCCCCGACTAAATGTCACCACACTGCAACTCCCCTAGATCGGACGCACCCCCAACACACATCACCCACGCTAACTGCAATAAAAGGAAAACCGCACACGGAAAAAAAGAAACAACTAAAATTAAACGCTGTTTGTAAAGTGTATTCTACAATAGTTTACCAACATATGTACAATGAAAAGTTATCGTTTTGTCGGCTATGATAACAACAAGTTAAAACTTAAAGACTATATAACTTCGTCTTTTAACGGGTTTCTAAAATAACTCGATTTTAGAGCAAACAAATACCAGTATGACGAAAATTTATAGAAATTTCGGCATGACCTATTCATTTATAAGACGTTTCCTATTTTTGTAAAACTCAATGTTTTTCCCTTTTCAATCAATCCGTGTTTCAAATACCCTAGTATTTCAATATATATATAAACATAACCGAACAAATAACACAAGCAAAACCAAACACACCCTAGTTGCTGTTAATCCCAGTACCAAACACCCTTGTTTGGTGTTAACTGCCAAACCAAACACACCCCATGGGTTTTATCCAGCAAACCAAACACACCTGTTTGCGTTTACTGCCAAACCAAACAGTCCCTAAAGCTATTAAACGCAAATCTAAACACCTCTACTGCTGTAATTCGCAGTTCCAAACGCACCCTAAAGGCTTCAAAACACAAAAACGAAAATAATGTATAACACATTTATTTAACCAATACCACCATTGGATCCGGTTTTAATATATATGAAATCTTGCAATATATTTATTAGGTGATTTTTTATTAACCCAAACGCACCCTACGTGGTTGTTTTAAAAACCAATCGCACCCTATGGTGGTGAACCCATATCCAAACGCACCCCTAGGGGTGGTTGTACAGCGAACCAACGCACCCATGTGGTTCGTTGCAAACCAAATGCACCCTTATCATGGGGACAGCGGTGGTGATGGTGGCGTGAGGTTGATGGTGGTAATGGTGGGAGATGGTAGTGAGGGTGGCGTCGGTGGTGTGGTGGAAGCGGCGACGTGCGACAGGGGGGGGGGGGGGGGGGGGGGGGGGGGGTATGTGGTGGTGATGTACAGTAGGTGAGACTAGAATGACGAGGTGATGGTGATGAAGGTGATGATATGTGACGAGGGAGGTGGTGGCCGGCGATGGGGATGGATGTGGTGATGTCTTGGGCGTCGGCTGGTGGAGGCTGGAGGGTGGCCGGAAGCGGCTCCGGAAAAAGGAGGAGGGGAGGTGTGGGGGCTAGAGTTTGATAATAATGAAGAAAACCCTAATATTATTGTATTTATAGTAGAAAGTTTTAAAATTAAAGTGGCAAGTGCAAGATAGTCTAGGGGTGATGATGTAAATATTACTAGAGGGACCAAGAGTGTAATTTTCATTATTTAATGGTTCGGGACTCGTATAAGCCACATAACGGATGATTCAAAACACGAAACTTGCGTCATTGTGTTCCAAATGATTTTTCCATGAAATATGAGTATTTACATGACTAGTATTTTATAAATGTTTTATAAAATTTATTTAAATGTTTATTATTTATTGGTGTAGCCATCGGGTATCACGAGCAAGCTTTGTTCGTAAAATGAAACTTTAATTTAAATATTTGCGTTTTCAAGAAACGTTTTTCAATAAAATGTTAAATAATTTATTAAATATTTATATTAAATAAATTGTAATAATTACATATAAATTTAATTATTTTTGTGTCGGTACGCGTTGCATGCGGTTTCCAAAATTTTTGTGAGGGTATTTTAATCATTTTCTACCTGTTTTCGGGTCTTGGGTAAAACTAAAAAGTTGTCCAGAATGTCATTTTTGACATACGCTTGTATTCGCCATAATTAATAACTCATTTTAACGGGTCATTTTTGATAAGTTAACTTAGGAATAACATCTATCACCTCGTTTTCAAGTCAAATATGTTTGAAAAATAAATTTGTAAATGAGATATATGTAATGATAATTATGATTTATTATTTAACGATGTTCTGAAAAATTACCGATTACGCGATAATCGTTTTAATGTGACAATATAAGGTCAAAAGTCAAAAATTCAAGTCGGACTCGAAAAGTCAAAGGGTAAAATAGTCATTTAAAATTTCAAAAATTGCTAGTTGTTACAAATTTGCTTCCAAACACTTTGAAATAATCAAGAGTAGGTTTCGTACCTCTCAAGAGTTCATATGGTGTTTTCCCTAATATGGATATAATTAGGATTCTGTTGAGTATGTAGGTTGAGGTATCTACGGCGTTACACCAAAATTTTTGTGGTAACGATTGTTCATTCAAGATCGTTCTACTCATTTCTTGTAGAGTTATATTTTTCCTTTCTACCACACCATTTGATTATGGAGTGCGTAAAGCCAAGAAATTATGTGTAATGCAATTGGCATTGCAAATTTTTTTGAATTGCACTTCATTATAAAATTCCATACCGTGGTCCATTCTAATTGAAACTATTGGACATCCTAGTTGCATTTGTGTTTTATTACTAAAGATTTCAAAATGCTCGAAAGCTTCAGTTTTAGTTTTAAGAAATCTTGTCCATGTGTACCTAGAATAGTCACCTACTATTACTAAGGTGTAGAGATTTCTTCTGTAACTCCGTACAGCGGAGGAACCAAATAGATCCACATGTAAGAGTTCTAATCATCTAGTCATTGAGACAATGTTCTTAGCTTTGTGACTAGCGTGAGCTTGTTTTCTAATTTTATAAGCAGCAAAAAAATGTTGATCAAACTTAAGTTTAGGTAAATTCCTAACTAGTTCCTTAGACGCTAACGATTGAATTAGACGCATATGCCACAAAGTGGAGTTTTTCTTCAATCGTTGTAAGACAATTTTTGTCTTTCGGCTTATTTTCTAATTTCATCACGTATAAGCCGCTTTTCCTAGTTCCTTTACCTATGACCTTTCCATCCTTGACGATTTCACTACCATGCTCGAAAAATAACATTTGACACTTATTATCACATATTTAAAATTTAGGGAGTCATGAGAAATTGTACCTTTACCAATGATATTTTTTGTAATTCACTACCAAAAATGACATTACATCCATTGTATACTTTGTATGATGAGAAGAGATTGCGATTACTCGTCATATGCTTAGTGCATCCACTATCTTTAATCCATTCATCGGGCTCCAAATCAATTCCCAAACATATCTATTTAAATACATAACAACTCAAACATTTGGTCTCCAATATCTCATGGAGCCAAAATTGTTAGTATTAAACATCCCTTGCATTTGTTGCAATTGGTTGGGATATAGCTGATGTGCTATCGTGCAGTGTCAAATTATTGATTACCAAGTTTTAAATTTATATTTAGCCGACTTATCCTAAAACAACACTTTAACGGGAAGTGTACCCGATCGGGTGGAGTTTCATGGTAAGTAGGGTGTGGAACACTAAGAGCGAGGTCGTTAACCATATATTCTATTAGTATTTTATATAATCTAGTTAATTCTAATTACTTGTTAAACCTATGCTAAATCTAGTTCTAATGATAATGGGGGGTTTTCAGCCTGAGAGACTGGCACAGGTTTTATGGTGACAAAAATCAATTCAAAACATAATAACCATGCAAGAAGACAATTAGAAGATAAAAGAGCGGTACAAGCCAAATGATAGAAAACTGCATTAGCCATAGTAAATAAGATTAAATGCTGGTTTGTTTGTTTAGTGCAATGATTACTTGTCTCAAAGCGGCATATCATTCTTAAGACTTAGGCGAGACATCATCCTAAGACCTAGACACATTGAATCTTGTCACAATTAATGTATCCGCATAAAGCATCCTTTTAGTTTAATTATAATCCATCTAGGGATTTAAGCAATGGTGATCTTGTTAAACTCTAGCCCATCGGGACTTTACCCACTTACTGTTTGACGGTATTTTATATACTGGTAGTTCACTGTTCAAGTCCTTACAAATTAATTAAGAACATACTTGTTGAAACATACGGGTCACCTACCGGTCCAACTAAGCTCATAATTTAAAGGCAGAGATAGAACATTATTCATGATCCTATTGGTCCAGTAATATAAAACACAACATAGAGAGCTATCCCAGTATCTAGATTACCTGTTAGGTATCACTAGACCTAATTGAATGATAGGTCGCATATTCAAACACGTAGACAAGTATTAGGTGATTAAGATAATTAAACAATCAATGATAAATTAAGCAATCGGATTAAAATAAACCAAACACTAGATTTTTATTAAAATGGCTAATACCCGATAGTATTAGCCCATAACCATTGTAATTATACAAGCGTGATCAAATAACCAAGGCAAACTAAATGTTTTACCGAATGATACCAAAAATTAAATGATTACAAGAGTATAGGAATTACACGGTGTCTTCTATAGAATCGTGATCGATGCTTGCCCTTTGGCTGGTCTTCTTCTCTTCAAAAAATCAACTTTATGTGTATGGTATAGAGAATATGATTTTGCACACTGAAAGCTCGTTTTTGAGTCTTCTATTTATAATCTTTGAAAATTAATGGATACTCTATATTGAATGAGGTCAATACGGCATATAGGGGTAATTTCCATAGAGTGCGTGCTACGTTCACAATCGATCAAATATATCTTTCCTCATTTATATTTATTACAGGATCTCTGAATATTTATCCAGCTGGATACGACGTATGTAGATAGACAGGATACGCCGTATAGGGAATTGAACAAACGTGTTTTCTTGTAAAGTCCAGGCGCTGATACGCCGTATCTTCTTTTCTGGATACGGCGTATTAAGCAGAAATAAGAAATCTTTAAATATCCTCGTTTAAGCTCCAAAAAGTGCGCCTTTTAGCATGTCTTCACAAATCACTTTGTAATTACTGCAATTTACAACTTTAAGTAATTAAGTAATGATTCTTGTAATAATTATATAAATGTGAGTAATTTATTCTGGATAAATGATGGTATAAATGTAACGTTATTCGATGTCATCAAATTTCCTCCCACTTGAATCCTACTTGTCCTCAAGTAGACTCTAGAAATTGATTGAAAATGTATCCTAACCGGAGTTAAGGATTTTTCCGTTAAGCATTTCTTTTGTTCTAATCACATGTACAAGACCAAGCACCTTACAAAATATGGAAAATGAAAAAACTCAGATCACTCAACTAATCAAGGGTGTAATATTTAATTGGTATGCTCATTTATGCGGTCGTGATTAGTTTCATATCATATGCTTGGTAAGGATACACATCTCCACCACTAGAGCTAATGAGAAACAAGTCAAAATGTAAATTAGGTAATTAGGCTTAAGGTTGATGATTCTAACAATCTTTCACCTAAAGTACCACACCAACAAGGCAGCTGAATCATACATACACGACCGTAATGATGGAATACACATGTATAATGCGATCACATCCTCATTCAAGTTTAACCAAGGGTGAGGATAAAGAACAACATAGGGTAGGGATCTTCTAACTTTCACCAAAAGTAATAAACCAACAAGGTGGCCGAATCACGCATACATAGCCGTAACGACAGAATAGATATGCATGACTTGATCTCAACCTCATTCGAGTAAAACCTAAGGTTAGTTGCTAGGAAAGAGAAGTAAATTGTTGTTAAATAAAATTCACAAAACAAATAGATTAAGCTTGGAAAAATAAGGTATATAGTTGCTAATAACATTTCGCGACAGTTCCATGATAAAGACTAAGAAATATAAGCAAACACCTCGATCATAGAAATGGCAAAGACAACCTAAGTTGGCGTTCCCATAGCGGTCAACTTCCGAATCATCCCAAACTTTACATACTTTTACAAAAGTGGTGATATCGACCACTTTATACAAAACTATACATCATTTATTTTTATCCACATATCAACGAATAATCGATCCTTCCAAGTATTTCATCGGTTTAAGTTTCAATGAATCGACTATCAATTTTTCCTCCTCTTTTTTGATGCATTTTCTATTTTTCTGTTTTTTAAACATAAATCTCGGTGCAATTTCACCGTCTTCATAATCATAATTCATCCGAATATTTTTTTCTTTCAACACTTCATCTTCGGACTTAATACATAATCGTGAAAATAGCAAAATACACGAGCTACATATTTTCATATTGCATTGTGTAATTTCCCGACCTAACCTGAGATAGAAAATTTCACTTTGACACAGGAAAATACAAAACTTTACACAAAAGCAACTAGCAACTTGATTGAGTAGGCTTAATCTACAGGGTAGGCTAAGGTGTAAAGGTGGAACGAAATAGACATTTGGTGTGAAAAAGACAGGAATAGCTCAATAGGTTATTCTAGGGGATCTTACTCTTATAGTGAGAGTAAGCAAAGGGTTACACGTGGTTTAACTAACCAGCGTAGTTAGTTAATTTTACAGCATATAGGCTTTTTGGGGTATTCCTAGAAATTTACCAGTTAAATATGTTACTCCATCTAAGTACATAGTACTCATCGTTGTAGTCTCGAGTGATATACCAAGCCAAGTTCTAAAGTCTACTACATCACTGGCACACTCATAATTTTTGTGGAATTTTTAGTAAACGTTTGGAAATGGAATACGCTTAATACTCAAAATTTGGTATTAAGGGTTATAGTGTGAGAGGTCATGTATCTAGTAATTTTTACAAAAGTTATGCTAAAAAAATTAAATTTGGCATAATTTAAGCATATAGCATATTATTTATAAAAGAAAGGACAAGTAGGCGTTCTAATTCTCCATCCCCCACTTAAATTATGCAACGTCCTCGTTGTATATATAGAACAATTAAAGAAAATGTAAAATAGAATTAGAACGAGGAACTCCCCTGATATGTTGCTCGGGCTGATTCTCCAATTTGAGTTATTGAGCAAAAGTGTGTTGACGAGGCGTTAAAATGCTCGTACGAGTTCAACACATGTCTTTTTTAGAGTATACCTTATTGTCGATTTCTTTACCGCAAGGTCCTGCATAAAAGTTTAGAAGACAAAAGTATAATTCCTATCTCGGTTATACAATGGTTACAATGTAGGAAAAAAAATAAACATACTATACAGGTAGTCAATACGCCGTATCCCAAACCCAAGGATACGCCGTATTAAATCCTATAAAAATAAATGTTTAAAAGTTTTGCAAGAAATTAAAGGACTGATAACGTCCAGACAGGTTTGATACGGTGTATTTATAGAGGTTCGATACGCCGTGTTGAGTGTTTGGAAAGACAGACTCAATCAAACAATAAAAATTACAATTTTCAAACAATTAAAAACAACCAGGTTGTCTCCCTGTAAGCACTTTTCTTTTAGCTAGTCTTTAAGTTTGACTTTTTCTTTTCTTTGCTTCATTCATCGCATGCCTTCATAATGAGCCATCCTTCATCCATAATGCGAAAAAGTTCTCGATAAGCTTGAAAAGTATCAATGTTGGTTTTTGAATGGTCGTAGCACTCGTGTTCTTTAATGGCAACATACTCATCCTCAACATCGAATGAGTATTTTATCATCTCGAATCTTCTAACATGGCAGGTTGATGGATCATGATGTTCCTTCTTATGTTCCTAATTATCTTGAGTATAACCGGCGTTGTCTGCTCCATAATTCCTACCAAAGATATGGTTAATATCAAGATAAGCATCATAAGCTCTTTCAGTTTTGGCATTTGCATACGGTCCCTAGCCGTAATTTTCCTAACGAGTGAATGCGACTTCATGAGCACTTACCTACCAACAACATTCTTCTAGTTTAACTAATACATCATGATCTGGTTCGTAGAAGTTCTCAAAACTACCTTTCAACCATGCGCATAATTTCATTACTCTAGGAGTTGCATCCCCCCATGATCCTTTAACTTTGCTTTATGCATTAAGGCCTCTACTTTTAACTTTCCATCAACCAATTTATCATAACATTTGTGATCCTGGAAATAAGTCATGCATCCGACTCAAACCATCCCTGGTAGTTCTCTCCGTTACAAAAATCATCGATATCTGAACTACATGTAGGCCATTTAGACATCCCATTTTTGAATCGATATGGTTCGCATATATGATCACATAGTTGATATGGTACCCTGTTATCTGACCATGGTTCCTCGAGATCCCCCGTCGTATTTAACTCATACCCCTTGTAAGTCTTGATTCCTTGAATATCAAAAGTAAACAGATGCGTGTCGATTTTAAGGAGATTGTTGAAATCATTGAATGCTTTACATAAGGGTGTCTCGTAGTCAAATAAATTGCCTTTGATCTTGAAGATTTAGCAATATCATCGGGTTCATCACTTTCATCAGCTTCCATCTCTTCATTGTTATCAAAAAGTTAGTAGAATTCTTGAACGAACTTTTCTACTAAATCTTCCTGAGTAGTAACTCAGCCAATATAATCCTTTTTAAACCATTCACTTGCGACTCCTATGAGTGAGATAGGGAAGAAACTAATCGTAAATCAATCCTGAGTTAGCCTATTTAGTTTGAGTGGCTCAACTACTTCGAGAAAATTACCAATGTATTTAAACGTGAATTCTCCAATTATTCCATTAAAAGTATTATCACGTATTGTATTTCAATAAAACTCTTCTTGACCATTCTTCCTTTCTTATCATTAGAGAGGAAGTTATTTCGGGTAACGAAAATATATTAATTTGGTTTCGTCATCGTATCTCCTTTTTTTGTTGAACGGTTTCTTGAAAATAAGCACAAATGATCAGTAAGATGTGCCCTCAGGGAAGAGAACACATAAAGCAGGATAGGAAAATAGAATACGAAAAGTCACGACTGTTACTGTATCAGGTGATCGATACGCCATATTTAATTGATTCAAATACGCCGTATGGGTCTGTTGAAGGTCGGTACGCCTTATTGAGTTTACATAATACGTCGTATTGTTTGGAAGAACAGATACATTGTTTAGACTACATCAATCAATACGTTGTCTGAGAAAAAGGTTTGATACGTCGTATCCAACTGGTGGATATGGCCTATCAGTTGATCTTCTAGAACAGAGTACATTGAAAATAATTAAATAATGCTGGAATTTAAACAAACAATTAAACACACAGTGCAATTAAATACAAATAAAATTAAATTATGCTAATGAAATTATTCTAAGTTAATGGTTAGAAATACTAATAAAATTAAAGGTTAAACTTTTTCACTCCCCAAGAGCGGCACCAAAAACTTGATGTGCTGTCGTGTAGGGTCAAATTATTAATTACCAAATTTTAAATTTATATTTAGCCGACTAATTGTGTTATTCTGTGGTGTATATATTTTATTGATTCAAGTTTTAAATTTATATTTTTCCGACTAAACCAAAAACAACACTTTAACGGGCAGTGTACCCGATCGATAGTAGTTTCATGGTAAGTAGGGTGTCGAACACTTGAAGCGAGGTTAAATCTATCAATTTAAATAATATTTTGGTTATCTAATCTATGTTAATTCTATACTATTCTAAACCTATGTCACTCTAAATCCTAATTCTAACAGGAAATAGCGGGGTTCAGCCTGAGAGACTGGCACGGTTTGGTTGGTGACTACAATCAATTCAAGGCACTTTAACCCATGTGAGCTAATAAACAAAAGATAAAAGAGCAGTCGAGCCAAATATAAGAAAACTGTATTAACCATTATTAATCCGATTACAAAGTTGGTTTGTTTATTAAGTGCAATGATTTCTTCTCTTGAGGTAGCATATCATTCTTAAGACTTAGGCGTTACATCATCCTAAGACTTAGACACATTAATTATGTCACAATTAAAGCAATCACATAAAGCATCCTTATTTGCTGATTATAATCTATCTTAGGGATTAAAGCATGGGTGATCATGTTAAACCCTAGCTCAAAGAGACTTTACCCACTTACCGCTTAATAGTAGTTTATACACTAGTAGTCCACTTGTTTAACTATCTAATGGAATCATAACGTTACTTATTGAATTATTTAGGTCACCTACTAGTCAACACAATCAATAAACCATTAGAAATACCCAATTAACTAGTTAAGCCCGAAGCATATCCTAGACACAGACTTAGGAGGACAATATTTGTGATCTTATTATTCTAGATGTATAAATTACTATATGGAGAGCTATCCCTGACTCTAGATCTACTTGGTCTGTATCACTAGATCCAGTTGAATGATAGGTCGCATACAAAATCACGTAAACAAGTATAAATTGATAAACATAAATAAGCATTCAACGGTAAATCAAGAAATCAAGATAAACAAATACCAAATATTTAGATCTTTATAATAATGGCTAATACCTGAAGGTATTAGCCTTCAAACGTCATAATAAACACAAAAGCAATTATTTAGCCAAGGTAAACTAACCGTGTTAACGAATGATACCAAAAACTGAACGATTACTAAAGTATGTGGAATTACACGATGTCTCCTATAGAATTGATAACGTTACTCGACCTCTTCTGCTCTTTTTCTCCTCTGAAAATTAACTTTTAATGTTTAGATATCGAGAATATGATTTAGCACACCTAAAACTTATTTTTTTTGTTTTCTATTTATAAGGTCTGGAAGTCGGTTCGATACGACATATCCAAGGATTGGATACGGCGTATTAGAGATTTCTTGGAGTAGGGACCACGCTTGATATCTTCCAGAATATTAACATACTATATTTTGAATACGGCGTATTAAGTCTCTTTAGATATGGTGTATTGAGATTTATTCTTTCGTGGTCTTTGGTGAGTGCAGGCACGGATACGCCGTATCTTTCTTGATGGATACGACGAGTTGGTTTTCAAAATAGTAATCTTCAAAATATCTTCATTTAAGCTCCAAAATGCATGCCGTTTGCTATCTTTCACCAATTACTCTATAATTACTACAATTCTCAAATATAAACGATTAAGTAATAATTCTTTCCAATAACTATACAAAATGGGTTAATAACATGGGATAAATGATGCTATAAAATAGACGTTATTTGATGTCATCAAATATCCTCCACTTGAATCCTACTTGTCCTCAAGTAGCCTTTAGAAGTTTATAAAAATGTATCCCAAATGATATTTTCCGTTAAAGCATTTATTTGATCTATTACAAGTACACAACCAAACACCTCACGAAATAGGAAGATGAAAACACTCAAATCACTCAACTAACCTATGTGGTAACATGCAACTAAATCGCTTAAATGCTTGGTCGTGATGAGAATTTTATCATAAGCTTGGCAAGGATACACATCTTCACCACTAAAGCTAAGGAGTAACAAGTTTATAAAGGTAAATATGGGTTTTTGTATAGAAAGGCTTACGGTTGATCATTCTACAATTTTTAACTAGAAGTAACATTCCAACTGTAAAACCCCGTATTTAAGGTCACTATTTATTCAGAACTCTAATTTATTTTCTAAATTTAAAAATTTTACTCTTTATTAATTTTAGTCATTTTTATTAAAAATCATCGTTTTAATTATTTACGAGCCATGCTTAGGATTATTATCCGTCTTAAACCCTACGTAATTTAAGTTTTAAGAAAAATATCCTGTATGATGTAAACCTATTTTTATTTTGTTTGTTTTCACTTCGTGGTCCCGCCTTAACTCTCAGAATATTTTTTGTTGATACCCGTTAGCCACCAAACTACCCACCTATTTTAAAATTTTACCTTAAATACCAACTAATAAAAAACTTGAAGTGTCTTTGGACACTTGTTAGGACACATGTTAATCCTAAAGTGCCATAGGACACATGTAAATCCCTTCATGCATGATTCAACTAGCATACTCCACCAACACATCTCATAGTTATCATTATCAATCAAAATATTTCTTTCCCTTACTCCTTTTCTTTGTTATTTATGTACACCTTCATTAAGCCATAACAACTTCTCATAAACATTTCTAGTTAAAGTCTATTCAATATTTAAAGCTATTAAGAAGCTAGTTAGTGTTATAAGTCATAATCTATTCAAGTAATCTTCAAGAACCATCATTATCTTACACTTTAAGGGCTAAAGTAGGGTACTTATGGAAGGGTTCATGCATGAAGGTGTGAAGATTTTGTAGAAGGATCCTTGTGATATTTTAAGTTTGGTTTTGTTAGTTGTCTTGGTGTCACTTTTATTGCTATTGTAAGCCTTTCTTTTGGTTTTCTTTAAATTTTCTTATAAAAGCATTTTTATTTGATTACATACTGTAAAAATATGTTTTTTTATGTTATTGAGATGTGTGACAAAAATATTATGGCATTGCATGTGGATAAATTATGATTAGGATGAGTTTTGATGGGATTTAAAAGTAGTTTGTAGGGGGCAGATTTAGGTCAGTAACTAAACATGGCTATTTCTAATAATTTTTGGTCCGGAGCTTGTTATTTAATTACATGGTTGGATAGATATAATTCTAAGATTCATGTGGCAAATCGGATGGTTTTGTATCTCCTCCGGATGAGGGAGTTATGGCCGTTTTACGATAGCTAGTCAAATCTGGACCTTTGTTTGGAAAATGAGCTTAACTCCAGAATTTTTCACTTAAGTGTTCGGTTTTAAAGCATGAAACAGTAGTAAACATCTTAGGCTAACACCTCCAAGTGGAACCACTTCAATAGCTATCACAATTTAGGATTTATGGTCGTTTCCGTATAGATGTTTCAGTTTGGTAAACATTCTGGTTGGATAGTCTGTCACTAAATTATCAATTCCCATTGATTGAAATTGAATTAGAGGATGAGGCTTTTCATTATGGAAACTAGCCTCAAAGGTCTTTCCAGGGGCGAAAACCTCATATTCATAGCCCTTACGGATTAGTAGCTATGGACCCATAAAGACAGGTTAAAATCAGAATCTGGATTTTACGTCTTTTCTTAAAACATAAAAAGTATACAACCATGATAGTAAAATAAGAATTAATACATGAAACTTAGTAGATGTTTTATTACCTATAAGGTCATATTAGTGGTCATATTTTGGAGTATAAATATCTTGGTTAAGTCATTGTGTAATGCCACACATATCTTAGAAAAATATCTCATGATTTTGTATATTATTTCTATGTATCTATTTTTTCTTTTCTTATAATACTAAGTCGGGTCACGTCTTATAGGTCGCGGCTAAATCATTGGCACTTCATCTCTTGGTTAATTTCTTGCTTGATCATCTTTTACTTGCGGTGAGTTCATAGCCTCGCCTTTATAAACTTTAAACGTTTTCTTAAACCCCGCGAGGGAGATACATGCTACTTTATCAAATTGAACACATGTTGTTTTTCCTGTATGCTGGACCTGGATATTTACCTAGATTGCGTTAAGTACCTCTTGTCAAAAGACCTCAATCGTGAACCGTCAACTACTTATGATGGGTAGCCGCTGTTATAATTAATAGATCTATGAGCTTGACAACCCAGTTCGGTGTTTGGGGATACGCCCGTTTCAGGGACCCCAATGTTCAAACATATTATATTCGATATTTTATTAGGTATATGACAAGATACCTAGCCTGAGGGCATTATTATTAGTGTTTGTGAGCATATGAAAAGATATATGCATGATCTAAATGATCCATATTTCATCCATCGGATCGGTATCATGAGTTTAATGCAATTTATCTGAAATGACTTGTATGATCAACAAGTTCATCATTAAATCAATATTTATGATTGTGTTCTAACTTATTCATATAAACTCTATGATTTCACTCAACGTTTTTGTTGACTTTTTAGCATGTTTTATCTCAGGTTATCAAGGATGAGGACTTGAAGTACATGAGGAGAAGCTTGCACTAAAATATTTTGTTGACTTGTTTTATGTTCCATTCCTCAAAAATACATTTACTTATGATTATGGTTTTAAAAACTTGTTATGTGGCTTTGGTAACGTTTCTGTGAGACAATGTTTTAGTACTCTAAAATTTCATGAATGGAACGATGTGGTAAACGTTTTTTTAGTCGTTCTTTATTTACTTATGATTTTGTACTATGAATTAACACCCAACTATTGGTCCCGCTGCGTTGTAATTTAGGGGTGTTAAAGATTTTTTTTTCAAAAACCTAAACTATAGCTTTCTTTCTCTATTTTTTGCGCGCTAAGGCTCCTCGTGTTTCCGCTCAAGTCATGCTTGTGATTTCCCATTTTAGTATTTATGCACGCTTCGGGTGCATTATTGTTAAGTATTTATTAAATAAATACTATGATACATATTGAGATATATATGGATTATCAAGCTTGGTATTAAAGCTTTTGCATTTATTTACATGTTGAAATAAATCATAATTAAATTATCATACTTATTTTAATGCAATTGCATACATTCGCATCTTGCATAAAATTTTATCTATATAGTGACCTTATATATATATTTATTTTGCGTGATTACAGATTATCATGGCAAACTTACCTCCCCCTAATTATGTCGAGGATCTTCCTGAAGACGACACCACCATTCCTATGATACACAGGCCTGCTGAAGCCATAATGGATTCCACGCGACCCTGAGGTATATTAGTATCAGTTGTAGTCTCTTTCATTTTGTAACCAATGACTGAATTTCAGTTAGTAGACTTAATCATCAGTTGTTATGAATTGTATCATTTTGTGAACAAAGCAACTTATGTTAACTCTTGGTGATAAATGACAATCGACTATCTTTTGATTTCTAATTGAGTTATTGTGTTATGAAATTAATGGTGATGTTGGATGTAGTTTTGCACATTGTTGTTTATATTTTCATAAGTTATTATTCATATAATAATTTTAAATCATGTAGTGACCTTACGTACTTAAATTTTGTGTGATTTACAAATTATCATGGCACCTAAGAAAGCTCTAGCTATGACCCAAGTTGCTATCAATCGTTTAATTCAAGAGTGTGTCGATGAGGCCACTGCTGCTGAAAGGGAAAGAGTCTGAAATGAAAATAACCTTGAAGTCCCTCCTCCAACTCCAACTCCCGCTCCAGCTACAGATCCAGCTACAAATCTAGCTGCAAATCCAGCTCCAGGTTCAGCCGCAGGTCTAGCTATAAGAACTGCTACCCGAGAATGTACCTTCGCATGATTCCTAAAATGAAACCCTACTAGTTTCCATGGTAATGAAGGTGTCGTGGGTTTAAGTTGATATATTGAAAAATCTAAAAGTGTTTTCGATATTAGTAAATGTGCCGAGGGAAATAAAGTCATATTTGCCGCTGCAACCCTCCAAGACTCGGCCCTAACCTGGTGGAACAATCAAGTTTCCTGTATTGGGCGTGCAGTTGCCAATAGCAAGTCTTGGACAGAAATGAAAGCCATGATAACAGAGGAATTCTGTCCTCCTAAAGAAATCCAAAGAATGGAGCACGAGTTATGGAATTTGAAGATTAAGGATTAAAATATCACTGCGTATACCACTCGTTTCAATGAATTGATCCTGTTATGCCCTGAAATGGTTCCAACGGAGAAAAAGAAAGTAGAAGCTTACATTCGAGGCTTATCTGATAACATCCAAGGGGAAGTGACTTCATCCTCTCTTACCACTTTGAGCAGAGCTATTAGGATGGCTCACAAACTAATGGAACAGAAACGCAAGTCTAAGAGGATAGAGAGGCTGAGGCGAAGAATAGAAAGTGGGAAAGTTTTCAATCTGAAGGTAATGGTGGTGGAAATTGAAACCATCAATGCAATCAAAGGAATAACAATCAAGGTGATTGGCGAGACAACAACCGTCAATATCAACCAAATCACCAAAGAAAAGGCAATGCGAGAGCCATGACCGGTGCCTGGAATAGTGAGATTGATCAAGGAGGACCAACCCCAAAGTGTAATCGTTGTAGAGTCCATCACTTCGGAAACTTCTCGGCAAAATGTAATAAGTATGGAAAAATCAAACATAAAGACAGTAACTATAGGGGAAAAGGAGTGGCAGCCGGTGCACACACTCAATCAATTCAAGCTTGTTTTGAATGTGGAGACAGGAATCACTTTCGAGACCAATGCCCAAAACGAAAAAACCAGAAGGAAGGGAATGCTACGGGTCATGCCTACGCGATCAAAGATTTCTGACAAAGCTCAGACCAAATTTGTCAACCCGGTATTTTCCTGTTTAACAATTCGTTATGCTAGCGTAATGTTTGAATCAGGTTCTGATAAGTTCTTTGTGAACATTAGCTTTAGCATTTGATAGATATTAAAAGCCAGTTAAACTAAATACTAAGTTATAGGTCGAACAGCTAACGACGAAAAAATTGCTAGTACGAATACCGTTTTAAGAGGTTGTGTTCTGAACTTAGTTGACCATCTATTCGATATTGACCTAATGCCAATCGAACTTGGTTCATTTGATGTGATAGTCGAGATGGATTGGTTAGTAAAGTGTGATGCGGTTATTGTATGTGGTAAGAAGGAATTACACGTGCCCTATAAAAATAAGACACTAGTAGTTAAGAGTGATCGAGGCGCATCACGATTAAGGGTGATATCCTGTATTAAGGCAAGGAAATACATAGAAAGGGGATGTAAGTTATTCTTGGCCCAAGTGACAGGGAAAGAATCGACAGAGAGACACATAGAAGATGTGTCGGTAATTCGTGACTTTCCTAAAGTTTTTCCTAATGACTTGCCAAGGCTTCCACCCCATCGTCAAGTGGAATTCAAAATTGATCTGGTGCCTGGAGAAACACCTGTTTCCCGAGCACCGTATCGTTTAGCCCCATCATAAATGAAGGAGTTGTCGAAACAACTGCAAGAGTTGTCGGAGAAAGGTTTCATACGCCCAAGCTCTTCACCCTGGGGAGCTCCGGTATTATTCGTGAAAAAGAAAGATGGAACATTTTGTATGTGTATAGATTACCGTGAACTCAACAAGCTGACAATCAAGAACCGTTATCCTCTCTCAAGGATTGATGACTTATTCGACCAACTCCAAGGTTCAAGTGTGTACTACAAAATTGATCTACGATCTAGGTATCATCAGCTTCGTATTCAAGAGGAAGATATTCCGATCACTGCATTTCAGACTCGATACGGTCATTACGAGTTCCAGGTGATGCCGTTCGGTCTGACCAACGCACCGACAGTGTTTATGGACTTAATGAATCGCGTATGTAAGCCTTATCTCGGTAAATTCATAATCATATTTATTGATGAAATACTTATCTACTCCAAGATTAAGGAAGAGCACGAAGAGCATCTGAAGATTATCTTACATCTACTCAAAGAGGAAAAGTTGTACGCCAAGTTTTCTAAATGTGACTTTTGGCTAGATTCTGTGCAATTCCTCGGTCATGTGATCGATAGTAAAGGCGTTCATGTTGACCCCGCAAAGATTAAAGCTATTAAAAATTAGGCTACACCATCAACGCCAACTGAGGTGAGATAATTCTTAGGATTGGCTGGGTATTATCGGAGATTCATTGAAGGTTTCTCTTTGATTGCTAAGCCTCTTACCAAGCTAACCTAGAAAAACAAGAAATATGAATGGGGCGAAGAAGAAGAGGAAGCGTTTCAAATGTTAAAGCAGAAACTAGGGGTGAGCAAAGAAAACCGAAGAAATCGAAACCGAATCAAAAACCAAAAAAATCAAACCGAAAAAACCGACCGAAACTAGAAACCGATGGTTCGGTTTTTACTTTTTCAAAAACCGAAAAATTTCGGTTCGGTTTTGGTTTTCGTCCAAAAACCGAACCGCAAAAACCGAACCGAACCAAACCTATTTTATTATATAATATATAATTTATATAATATAAATAAATAATAAAACAATATTTTAAATTCATATTCATTTTGTGGGTAGAATTAAAATATATTTATCTTAATGTTTATATGCGTATTTGTCATGTACGTGTGTTTATTTGATACTGTGATCATATTATGTGTATATTCATTTGCATGTGTGTGTGTCTCATTTATATGTGTTTACTTGTAGAAATTTAGGATAAATATTATTAGGCTCGGATTGACAAAAAAAGTAAAGAATAATAACCAATTTTCGACGGAAAACAAGTTTTTTAATATAAATTGACCACACCCAAATATAAACGGTTTAAAACCGAAAAACCAAAAAAACCGAACCAAAACCGATAATAAACCGATAAAACTGAACCGCCAAAAACCGAACGGTTTTGGTTTTTGGTTTTATAAAAACCGAATATTTCGGTTCGGTTTTGGTTTTAGCTAAAAGCCGACCCAAACCGAACCGTGCACACCCCTAGCAGAAACTATGTAGTGCGCCTATTCTAGCGTTGCTAGACGGAACTGAAGATTTTGTTGTGAATTGCGATGCATCACTGAAGGGTTTCGGGGCAGTTTTAATGCAACGAGAAAAGGTTATTGTGTATGCTTCGCAACAATTAAAGACGCATGAGGAAAACTATACGACGCATGACTTAGTATTGGGTGCAGTAGTTTTTGCACTTTGACTTTGGAGGCATTACTTATACGGTACCAAGTGTGTTGTGTAAACGGATCATAAAAGCCTATAGTATATCTTAGATCAGAAAAAACTTAATATGAGGCAACGTTGATGGATCGAACTTTTAAGTGATTATGATTGTGAGATCCGATATCATCCAGGTAAAGCCAACGTAGTGGCTGATGCCCTAAGCTGGAAGGAAAGAGAACCATTGAGGGTTAGAGCATTAGTTATGACGATTCACACTAACTTACCCGAAAGAATCCTTAATGCTCAGACAGAAGCAATGAAGAAAGAAAATGTGGAAGCGGAGAATCTGGGAAGACTAATTAAGCTAAAATTCGAAATTCGCTCCAATGGGATTTGATACTTTGATAAGCGGGTATGGCTGTTGTTGTTTGGAGGATTAAGAGAATTGATCATGCACAAATCACACAAGTCCAAATATTTGATTCACCCGGGGTCTGATAAGATGTATCAAGACTTGAAGAAACTCTATTGGTGTCCGAACATGAAAGCTGAGATTGCTACCTACGTTAGCAAGTGCTTGACGTACGCCAAGGTAAAGGCAGAACACCAAAAACCATCCGGTTTACTCCAACAACCTAAAATCCCTAAGTGGAAGTGGGAAAAGATAACCATGGATTTCGTTACGGGTCTCCCGAGGACCTCAAATGGTCATGACTCGATCTGGGTTATCGTAGATCGGTTAACTATGTCAGCTCACTTTGTCGAACCGAATACAACTATTATTTTCATAGAAGACCGATAGTATGGATACAAAATTTACTCCAACAACCTAAAATCCCTAAGTGGAAGTGGGAAAAGATAACCATGGATTTTGTGTCGGGACTTCCAAGAACCTCAAGTGGTTATGACTCGATCTGCGTTATTGTTGATCGGTTAACTAAGTCGGCTCACTTCCTACCGATGAGACAGACCGATAGCATGGAGAAATTGACCCAACTATACTTAAAGGAAATCATTTGTAGACATGGAGTGCCTGTGTCAATTATATCGGATCGAGATAGCCGTTTTGCATCCGGGTTTTGGAGATCACTTCAAAAGGCCTTGGGTACCGATGTAAATATGAGCACGGCTTACCACCCGGAGACAGATGGACAGAGTGAAAGAACGATCCAGACTTTGGAAGATATGTTGCGAGCATGTGTAATTGACTTTGGTAGCAGTTGGGATCGACATTTGCCTCTAGTCGAGTTTTCCTATAATAATAGTTACCATGCGAGCATTAAGGCTGCACCATTCGAAGCACTCTACGGACGTAAATGTAGATCGCCTATTTGTTGGAGTGAAGTTGGTGATAGTCAACTGACAGGACCAGAATTAGTTCGAGAAATGACGGAAAAGATTGTACAAATCAAGAATCGCCTACTGACTGCTCGTAGCCGTCAAAAGAGTTATGCGGATGTTAGACGTAAACCGATGGAGTTTAGTGTGGGAGACATGGTAATGTTAAAGGTATCGCCTTGGAAAGGCGTGATTCATTTTGGTAAACGTGGTAAGTTGAGTCCACGGTATGTGGGGCCATTCAAGATTATTGAAAGAATTGGTCCAGTGGCATATAAGTTGGAATTACCCGATGAACTCCGTGGAATTCATAACACATTCCATGTTTCTAATCTCAAGAAGTGTTTGGCGGATGAGAATCTGATTATCCCACTTGAAGAAATTCAACTCGACGACAAGTTGCACTTTATAGAGGAACCGGTTGAGATTATGGATCGTGAAGTGAAACAACTCAAGCAAAGCCGGATTCCCATAGTTAAGGTTCGATGGAATTCGCGACGAGGTCCAGAATTCACATGGGAAAGAGAAGATTACTTCAAGAGCAAGTATCCTCATCTTTTCTCGAACAAAAAGAAAGCGAGTATGAAGAATCGAGCACCGGGACGGCGCTCCCGTAAGGTGGGGAGGATGTAAAACCCCGTATTTAAGGTCACTATTTATTCCGAACTCTAATTTATTTTCTAAATTTTAAAATTTTACTTTTTATTAATTTTAGTCGTTTTTATTAAAAATCATCGTTTTAATTATTTACGAGCCATGCTTAGAATTATTATCCGTCTTAAACCCTACGTAATTTAAATTTTCAGAAAAGTATCCCGATTTATGTAAAACTGTTTTTATCTTGTTCGTTTTCTCTTCGTGGTTCCGCCTTAACTCTCGGAATATTTTTCGCTATTATCCGTTAGCCTCAAAACTACCCACCTATCTTAAAATTTAACCCGAAAACAACTAATAAACTCTCCCCATCTCTCCATGAGGGACGCAAAGAGACCCCATTTTAACCATGTTGCAACTCTCCTCTCTATCATACATGCAAAAGCTTCATCAACCAACAAAACCAATGATAACCACTAGCCTCACTTCTCATAGCTCCCATCATACAACTCCACCCTTAATCCTCCCTCTCTCGCTTGTCGTCCCGAAAATAAGCATAAAACACCATCACCATTTAAAATTTTCTAGCTAAATTTCCTCACTATTTCAACCTCCTTAGTTACAGACTACTTTTTATGATAGTTAATCACAGTTAAAAATCATCTTTCAAGAATAATTAATGGCTGAGTTTCTAGTTAGTGTAAAGGGTCTTGTGTTTGTGATCTTTACTTCTTCTATTTTGTTGTTGTAAGTATCCTGTAAAACCCAAAATGGTTTTTCTAATTTTTTTGGTAGAAGCATGTTCTTGATTTTGATTCTTTTAAGCATGTATGTTATCTTGATCATATTATCTTTGTTGTTTCAAAAATTTATTTATGAAGTATGGTATATGTTTAGAATTGTAGTAGCATTGCATAGGTTGATGTTCTTGGATGATTTAGAATAGTATTGGATGATATTCATATGACTGTTTTTAAATCAGTAGCAAAAAGGTATGTTTTACCTAATATTTTGAGCTTGGTATCCTATGAAATTAGAGATAATATGGTCTGAATAATATAGGTCTAGCATCCTGTTATAAATTGTTGGTCAACCAATTCCTCCGGATGAGGGAGTTATGGTCAGAATACGAAAATAGGTCAAGTCTGGACCTTTGATTAGAAACGTTTAAATGTCCAGGTTTTTGAACTAAAAGTTTGGATTTTAAAGCATGGGTCAATGCTAGACATCTTAGGGAAGCTCCAGAATTTGGCCTCACATTCATTGCTATTATAGATTAAGAATTATGTCTTTCCGTAAGATTTAGGTAATTCAAGTGCAACTTTCGTTTGACTTACTGTTAGTAAAATATTCATTTCCCGTGTATTGGTAAAAAGGGTGAAAGATTGGCCAAAATTTTGAAAATAGACTTAATGATTCTAGGAGTAAAATCCATTGTGTTTATGTACCATTTATATATTAGGAGAATAAGCAAGTTCCAGAACATGAATCAATTCTATAATTTTAGTGTTTACTTCATGCTATAATTTTTAAATGCATAGATAACCATTATTTAAAAATTGTAATTAGATGGCGAAACTTTGTAGATGTTTAGAAACATATAAGATCAGTCACACTACAAATGGGTGAGCAAAAATACCTTTAGTAATCTAGTGCAATTTGTGCATATCTTAGGAACATATCAAAATACTCTTTAAATTTTCTTACGTTTGTTTGATACTATATATCTTATACTAAGACGTTCACATACTTTAGGTGTGCGTAAAATGTTTTATTCCGCAACTAAGACCTATTATACTTTCTGTCTCCTTTATGATAATCTCAGTGAGTTCATAGCCTCGCTTATAAATTTAAATGTAATCTTAAACCCCGCAGAGGGAGATACATGCTACTTTATGTCAAATGAACACAAGATGTTTCCATGATCTGACCCAATATATACCTTATTGCATTAAAGTACCTCTCTGTCAAAAGACCACTAATCGAGAACCGTCACCTACCTACGATGGGTACCGCGGTTACAATTAAAAATCTACTGGCCTTTCAACCCTGTTCGGGTTTTGGGGGGGGAATACCCCGTTTAGGGACCCTAAGTCGAAACAAAAATATATCGAGATTTATATTATATGAGCAAGATACCTAGCCTGGGGCATTTTTTATTATTGTTTGTGATCAATGAAAGATATATTGCATATCTAAAATGATCCTATTTCTCCACGATCGTGTCATGAGTTTAATGCAATTTATCTGAAATGACTTGTATGATCAATAAGTTCATTATTAAATCAATATTTATGCTTGTGTTCTAAATTATTCATTTAAACTCTATGATTTCACTCAATGTTTCATTAACTTTTTAGCATGTTTTATCTCAGGTAATCAGGGATAAGGACTTGGAGTACTCGAGGAGGAGCTAGCGCTAATTTATTTTGTTGACATGTTTTGTTTTCCATTCCTCAAAAATACATTTGCTTAATGTTATGGTTTTAAAAACTTGCAACTTGGATTTGGTAATGTTTTGTGTGGGACAATGTTTTAGTACTCTGATTTTCATGAATGGAACAATGTTATAAATGTCTCTTTTGAGTCGTTCTTATTTTACTTATGTTTTTGTGCTATGAATTAACACCCAACCATTGGTCTCGCTGCGTGATAAATTTAAGGGTGTTACAGAATTGGATGTGAATAGTAAAGCGGATGAAGTTAGTGTTTGTATGCCGAGCTCTAATCAATGTTGAACCCCCAAAGTGTCCTAAATGAATTGTAAATGTCATGTTGAAATGTCTAAGTTCAGGTCTTTATTGTGGAATGATGGTCAAGAATGTTATTTAAGTGTTTTGTATGAAACGGGTCCAAACGGATGTTTGGAAAACCCCGTGAGGTACATGTATATGGGACATTTAGTCCACAAATGTATTTGTAAATGAAGTAATATGTTATGTTAATGAATTCTAGAAGTCCTTGTAAAGTACCGAGTCTTGAAAGTGGAATTTTGGGTAAAAAGGGCAAGTCGGGTGAAGTAGTACAGGCCTGAGGGCTTTAGCCGGCGGCTGGAGGGCCTTGGCCAACAGCTAAAGGCCTCTGAAGGGCTTTATTCGGCGGCCAAGATCCTTGGCCGGCGGCTAAAGTGCATCAAAAAAGGATTTTTGGTTTTGTTGATTTTGTTTTTGACGTAAAAACCAAACCGTAAAGAGTTAGAAGGCGTGCCACCCGTCGTTTCGCAGCTAGTTGAGTCTAGTTTCATTTAAAGATATTTCCAAGGGCTGAATTGTAAATTATTTTGGTCAGTTTATAAAAGAATGACGGAAGGTCATTTCGGGACATGCGTATGAGTAAAAGTTTTAATTTTTCGTCAAATTTTGAGTCAGAAAAAGGGGCATTTCAACAACCACATATCAAACTCCAAAAACATCAAGAAACCATAAAAATCATTAATACACTTGTAAAATGAAAGGAATAGACTTTATACACAAATCAAATAGAGTATATAAAAGCACAAACCATAGGTAAACATGAAATTAAACAACATTAGGAAATTATAAACATAATTCACCTATTTCTAGATTCAAAAGCATAATCTGCTCATAGAAAACATTCAAGCAGCTAAATTTCTAAGCATAACGTTTACCATAAGTAATAAATTCAGACACGATAAAAGTAAAGATTTGCTACACGTGTGTCACATTTAGAAAAACAGTATCAAACGGTCATGGATACAAAATTAATAAATCAGCCCATCAACATGCACATAATACAACGTACGCAAAAATTGTGAAAGATATATAAATTATATAATCATAGGCTCTTAGTTTACCTTATAGGCACAAAACTTTGATACATCGGCGAACAGAGATCCCATAATAAAAGCATCAACAACAAGCTGAACACATTAACCTGCATATAAGAACAAATCCGTAATTAGATCGTGAATTCTAAATACGACCACAAACTATATCGCCAGTACACACTTACGACAATAAATTATACATAATAGATAGAATTAAAACCTATAAACATATATTAGCATTTAAAAGGCACATAAAAATTTAATCTAACCAAAATTGATCAAGTTAGCAACCATAACCATAACTTATACACAACCTATAAAATCATGCGACAATTAAGAAAGCAGAAGTTCTTAGCCCACCTTATGCATAACTTAAAAAACAGAAGTTATAACCACATATCAGCTTCAAAAATTAGACATTAAAACATAGCAGAAAGCTAAAACAAACCACGAACATACATGTAGAAACCCAAAAATACAGTTTATAGTAATCAAGAAACTTAAACTAACACAGATAAACCCATTATTCTTTTCAAAGCCACCTTACAGAATAGTAATTAAGAAATCAATAGTTCTTATCCCACCTTATACACAACTTATAAAATCAGAAGCTATAACCACATATCAAAGCTCCAAATACGAGACACCAAAACACGGCTACCAGGATACCAAACATAAAAGACAACTAGGCAAACATAGCTAATTTCACTTTTCTGCGAATAGTACTGTGAACCTAGAACAATCAGTTTTTGTAGAATTTATAACCACATATCAAGCACCAAATATGAGATACCAAAACACGACTACCAGATAGTAAAAGCTACCAGCAAACATAGTTATTTTCATTTGCTAGTGAATAGTACATGCACCATTTCGATTAGCTTTTGTTGTATTTTTCATTTCTAAAAATGACAGTTCTTAATATTTAGGCATTGCTTCAAGGTTTTCCTCATGGATTTCAAATTTAAGCCCTCAATATCTTGTAAATAAATACACTCATTTGCTTTATAAACTTCAAGTTTTTTTTCCACTGACTCTAAAGCCTTCCTTTTAACCTAGAACCATTACACTGAAACTCAGATTTCTTTAAATTATTTTAATAGTTATTATTTGAGATTTAAGAAGTTTTAACAGTTCCACAAGATTTTAAACAAATAGAATCATTGGATACCTCTGAGTCAGGACTTGAAGATGAGAAAGCCATGAGTGCATAATTAGGCCCTTCCTCTGCCTGATCACTCCAGTCATATCCACCAAGACCATCACATGACACCAAAGCTGTGGAAGTAGATGTTTCCACAGGCACACTCCTTCTTGAGCTTTCCTTGTTCTTGTTGTCTTGATTTCTTGGAGCTCTGCACTCCCTAGCAAAATGTCCCCTCTTGTGGCAGTTGTAGCACTCCACTTTGGACTTATCAAAACCAATAGTCTCATTGCCATTAACAGTAAGCTTCCTTCCTGTATTCTTCAAAAACCTTCTTGCCCTCATAGTCAACATGGCCATTTGCCATCTCAAATCCATCTCTTCCATGTCATCTGGATGGATTTGTTGCAAGTCCTCATGTACAAGTTGAGGACTATTTGGTTGACTAGCAAAGAATGCACAAATAACAGCATCACTCAAGTTATCAATATTTGTAGAGTAAGCATCATTAACTTGAGTGCTAGCAGTAGAAACTCCATGAGCAGTATTAACTGCTTGAGCAGTATTAACTGCTCCATTAGTGCTGCTAGTGTTGTTATTTGAAGAGGACACAAAAGCCATGTTCTGTGTGCTTGAACTTGAGCTAGACATCCATTTAACTTCTGGTTCATACACCTTGAGGTTGTTGTAAAGATCATCCATGCTCATTGTATCCAAATCAGCTTTATTCCTCCACACAACAGCATGTGTGTTCCACTCAGGTGACAAACTTCTTAATAACTTTTGATTAACATCTTCTTGTGAAAGCTTTTCATCTAAAAGCTCCAACTGACTCACAAGCTTTTGAAGCCTATCAAAAGTTTGATCAAGCATCTCTGAGCTTGGAGCAGTAAAGTTTTCATATTGCTACTTTAAGATATTCCTTTGAGTCTTTCTTGTAGCTGCATTCCCACCAAATCTCTTTTTAACAGCTTCAAGCAACTTCTTAGCATCCTTTATAGAGTTAAACTTTAACTGATGTTCATTGGGAATGCCTATCATTAAAGTACTTCTAGCTTTCACCTCTAATCTTCTCTGAGCCTTTTCTTCAGCAGTTGTAATAGGCATCTCTGTCATAACTCCTTCCACAATTTTTGTTTTTGGCAAGGTTGCACCATTCTCTATGACTTCCCACAGTGCATAGTCTATCATCTAGATATATTGTTCAATCCTCATCCTTCATATCTCATACTCACCAGGTTTGAGCATAGGAACTTTGGATACAGCCACCATGTGTGCAGAATCTTGATCCATATCTTTTAGCAAAAACAGGTTCTGCTTATTCACAGCTTCTCAACAAGCTCTGATACCACTTGTTGATCCCACTTTAATAGATCGAATTCCTTAAGCTTGTTTAAGGTTTAGTTATATTAGATAAATCTAACACAACTATAGTAGAAACTGTGTTTGAATGTATTAAAGATTATGCGGAATCTAATCTTTAATATTAAGAAGAATTATCAATGAAACAGTAATTTAATGAACATATAATTCAACAAATAAGCTCCAATATTATTAATGATAATAATACGAATACTCTCAAAGTATTAGGGTTACAAATACCTTGAAGCTATGAATTATACGATAAAAAATATCAAACTCTATGCCCTAGGACCTCCTTTTATACACCAAGGAGCTATGTTTGCTTACAATACTTTCCTAAGATATCCATAATTTTTTCTATAAACAAATAACTTAATACATATCATATAAGCAGTACTAACTAATCAAACAGTACTAACTTATAATCCTCAACAGCATTAACTTATCTCTGAGTAGTCTTAACCTTGAGCAGTACTAATATTCACTAGCAGTAGTAACTTTGTACTAGCAGTAGTAAACACTTAGCATATTCTCACAAGCATACTAATATTTACTAATAGGTAAGTAACTTTGTACTAGCAGTAGTGAAAACACTAGCATATTTTCTTTGATGTTCTTGACACACGAAATCCAGCTGATCAACATTAACACAAAACATGACAGCAATAATTCAACACAACATCAGAAGACTTTTTAAATCCCAACATTTTTTTTTCTCCCCTAAACTTGATATTCTTCTTCAAATCATAAGTTTTTTTGCATTTAAAGGCTTTATCAATGCTAGAGGATGCTCAAACACATCTTTTACTTCTTAAGTTGTTTCATGATGAATTTAAGAAGCTGATAAGCCATTTCACTTTCATAGTCAATCATAAGCTTCTTTTCCAACATCATTGAAAGTGTAAGTGGTGCAAGGGGATACTTCTTCTCTACCGACATATAAATCTGCACATGTTGCATCATCAAGGAATGTACTCCACAAGAGTCATACAGCTTCCAATTCAACACTTTGTATTCTTGTTGATTCTTCCATACTTTATCTTTTACATGTGGTTCAAACATTATTTTCAAATCACCCAATAACAGTAAATACAAGTCTTCCACTGGTCTTGTTGACTCATATTTAGCTTTTACCAACTTGTAAAAATCTTCCAAATCTTCCATGTCAAAACTTTTAAGCATTTGACTAAAGATCATATACATTTGAGACTTTCCATCAGCTCTCTTTATTTGATAATAGCTTTTTCTTCCTTTTTTATAAATCTTCTAGCCAACAATACTTGGAGACTTAACAACCAAAGGTATAGCATCAATTGCTACTTCATCTTCATCTGGAATGATTTTCATTAACTGTTTAAGCTTTGCTATTTCTTTGTCATCTTCCACCTTTTGTTTCTTTATAATCTCTTGTACCAGCTCTGTTCCTTCTCTCTTTTCTTTGCGTTCTACCAACTTTGTTCTAAAGTCTTTAAATGTATTTACCCTTTTGAATGCTCTGTCAAACATCTCTTGGATAGAATCAAACTCTTTCAACTTCAAATCTTTGAGCTTGTATCCTTCCAATGTACTTTAGGTTAGTACCATCATTATCTTTCTTTGATTGAGCTTTTATTGGGTGATTCATTACTTTTCTCTTCTGCTCTTTTGGAGCTCAAAAAGACTTTCTTCTTTTCTCTAAAGAGTTGTTTGAAATAATGTAGCCGCATTTCCCTTTAATAGACAACTCATCTTGTTCCTTGTGCTTGCATTTTTTCAAGCCATTGATAGATCACAACATCAAGTCTTTGCCTGTATATCATCCTATGTTTCAATCAAGGCAATATTGGCTTCTTCTTCTTTTTCAGCTTTTCACCTCTTGCAAGTCTTTCATTAAATTCAGCTTGTAAATTTAAAGCAGTTTCTTTATCAAGCCTGATTAGATCTTTCTTGTTCATAGGGTTTACAGGTTCTATCAATATCCTTTACCTTTGTCCTGTGATTGTTGTGAAAATATTGTTGTTGTAGATCACCAGCATCTTGTATAAAAACAACCTTTTCTTTTGGGTTTTGTACTTTACATTTCTCAAGTACTTGAGGCCAAAATAATAACCATCAACATTTAGCAAACACAACACCTCCTTCACCAGCAAACAACCATTCACACCATGGAACAGTAACCAGGTTAAATTCTCATCTGCATCAAATAGCAATCATCCTCCCCCTGTTGGATGCATCCTCACCCAAACTTTCTTCATTATTAGAGGATTCTACCCTAGCAGTCAAACCAACTTTGTATAATCTCTTCAGCCTATGAATTCTTGACCTATCTTTCTTTTCAAGCTTCTTGACCCTCCTTTTCAAACTAGCAATTATGTTGAGTGGTCTTTGTCTTCTCCAAATCAAGAATACGATTTTGTAAAGTGGTACATAATGCCATCAACTCATCAAGTTTAAGTCTAGTCCCTCAACACTTTAAAGTGAGTTACCATCTTGGAGCAGTGAATCATTGGAATGCTTAATACAACTCTTCAAACACTAGTTTGAAGCAAACGTACCCCCATTGTTCTTCTTGGCACTCAGGGACCACCCCCTAATTAGATTTCCTTGGGAACTAGATTCATTAGGAGAAGCCTTGATTGGTCTTATTTATGTGTTACCACGTCCTGCTCTGCTTCTAAGCTAGTAAGCAGTAGATGGCACCCCCCTCACCGAACTAATCCACCCAACTCCTTATAGACAGCCTCATCTGCAACATTTTCAATAGACACTAGGATAGTACCTGAGAGTCCTTTCCTTTAGGCTTCCTAGGTTGTAGTTGTCCTTTTTGAGGTGATAATGGTTAATAAAAATGGGTGTGTGATAGGGAACAAGTTAGAATGCTAAACCCTTCACCAATTATGATTGGTTTATACCATCATTGTTGAAATAAAAGGTGTTACTCTACTACCAGAAAACCTTTAGCTTATACCTTCTCAATATTTGCTCAAAAATCTTTTTAGTGTGAGAGGGTGCAATATATATTTTCTTATGAGTTGGCACCCCATCAAGTTGTTGGTCCAAAAAAATTTGTACAAACCTTAGATACATCAAAAATTTGCCAGAAAAATTATCCAAGTTTCTAATCTTACTTTCAAAAATGAATTTTGAAAAATTAAAATTTTGATTTGTAGCTAAGCAGATAATGATCGATGCATAGTACGAATAAAACTCATCCAAACAGTAGTCTTGGACTAGAGACTCTGTAAAATAGTATGAATTAGAAATTTCCATTGTGGGGAAAAGAATGGTTTATAAAAAGTTAGTTTTTGTGAAATTTTCTCATACCCCATCAATGTAAGTTGTTCAAAAATGTAAATTTGGTTTAACAATCAACACTTCCCTCATCTACAAGTTGAAGATTTGTTCTAACAGATGATTCAGTAATGATTATCTTCTTGCAATCTACTAGGGCATGTAACTGTTCCTCTCCATTGATATTTTTGGCCATGACAGTAGACCAGAACTGTTCAATGCAAGAAATATGTATAGTAGGATTAATCGTTAATCCATACCTTATAGGGTGTGTATTCAAAACATCCATAATTTGTTCAAACCCATCACTCTCTGTGGGTTTAGACAAAAATGCGACCATATTATGAGTATCTGCAAACTTTAGAGTCGCCATTTGTGTTGGGTTTTGATAATGGATGATAAAATTGAGTTAGGGTTTGTAATTGGAGAGTATTTGAAAGAATGAAATCAATTAAATGATTGATTGAAACCCTTAATCGAAGTATTTATGAAAAATACCCTCAACAACCCAGCAGTAGTAACTCAGCAGTAGTAAGTTATGCCTAGCAGCATTAACTTTGAGTCACCAGCATTAACTCCAATTCCATTCCAAACAACATTCCCATCATCAATCTAACACTTTTCTTTGCTTATCCTGCAAAATGTTAGTCCAAAAACCAAGAAAACACAAGCCATAGCAATTTTCACAATTATCCACAGTGAATTATACTAACAGTATAATATAACTAAACAAGTAGAAACTCAACAGTATTAATAAACTCAGCAACAAATGATACTTAACCAGCAGATCCTTTTAAATGATATGAATAACAGGAACTAAATTCTACAAAACTCTACATAAAACAAAAAGAGATAAAAGACTTAAAGATTTAGGCATTCCAATACTAGCATCAAATAATTGAAATCTACTTACATTAAAGTTTTGTAAGTCAAAAATTATTGAAACATTCTTGTCAGTATGGATTTTGACCATTTGAATCAATTTCTTTTCATTGCAATCTCTAATAAAATGATGTCTGATCTCTATATGCTTTATTTTTTTAAGGAAAAACAGGATTTTTAATTATGCAAATAGTACTGTTATTATCAATAAAGATCTTGTATACATAAATTTTTACCCATAATCAAGTAATTGATTCTGAATCCAAAGCACAATATCCACATACCTGAAGCAGCCACATACTTCAGCTTCTCTTGTGAATTTATGCAACCACAGTCCTGATCCTGCACTGCCATGATATTAATCTACATCCAAGGAATTGACAACCTCCTGTTGTAGACTTCCTATCCAAGCACCAAAGCTTGCTCCACTCATAAATCACTGTCCGTTGTATGCACCAAATCAAAAGGAATCTTTTAGATCACAAGGCCTAATTTAGTAACTTTTAAGTACCACCTAAAAATCTTTTCAATAGCAATGAAGATGTGAAAACATTGATTCACTTGAATCTAGCACATGCACACACTGCAAACATGATGTCAAGTCTTGAAGATGTAAGATACATCAATGAACCAATCATTGACCTATACATATGAACATCCACTTCTTCACCATCTTCATTCTTGAGCAAAGGCTTTTGAGTTTTCATTGGTATGCTTGCAGTCTTGACTTCTGTAAACCTAAATTTCCTTAAAATTTCAGCAACATATTTATCTTGACTAATAAATATGCCATTATTCTTCTGATTCACTTTTCACTGTAATCCCAAGAAGAACTGTAATTCTCCATAAACTCATCTGAAATTTCCACATGGATCCACTCTCAATGCAATGCATTAGCTCCATCTTTCTTGAACAAAGAAGATACATCCACATAACTGACCAGTAAAGTATCACCTTTGTAAACCTTTTGAAGAATAAGGCTGTCAATTTTCCCTTTTTGAAACCCATTGTCTAACAGATATGTTTGACAAGGTTTCATATACCAAGCTCTAGGAGCTTGATGTAGTCCATACAATGCTTTTTCAACCTTGTATACTCTATGAGGAAAGTCTGGATGAAAAGCACTTTTTACATCCATTTGATACACTACAAAATCTTAAAATGAAGCATAAGCTAAATATAGCCTAATTGCTTCAATTCTTGCAACAGGGGCAAAGACTTCATCATAGTCAATCCCTTTCCTTCTTGTGTAAATCCTTAAGCAAACCAATCTTGCTTTAATTTCTTATCACAGAATTACCCCTTTCATATCCTTTTTATTCATAAAAACCGCCATTTAGAGCCTACGTAAGCCCTTTTTTCTATTTTGAGTTAAATCCACTAAATCCAAATCTTTGTAACTTGAATTGTAGAAGCTCTTCCTGCTAAGCCTCTAATCCAACTTGGATCCTTCAATGCATGAATACCTTTTTGGTTCTATCCTGTGATAAAAAAACAACAGAACAATCATTTTTAAAAGGTCTTTTAATGTTGTTCTTTTGTGAAAAGTAACTAACAAACACATCTCCTCCAAATTCTTTGACATCTGTTCTTGTTTGTGTAGCTGATTGCAAATTCTCAATCACTTGATCAGATGATGATCTTTATGAAATTCCTTGTAGTTTGGATTAGGACTGAACTAGATTGTTGTATCCCAAATTGTTTTCATGTCATGCCACTGCATCCATCACACACATCATCTTTTGAGAAGTCAAATATGCTATCATCTTCCAAAACATGCATATTTGGATCAAATGGAAGTTCAATGCTTGTTTTTCCACCAACAGCATTAACCTTATTTGCACCAGCAACATTAACAGTTGAACTAACAGTATTCACATTGTTAGTGTTGTTAACATTATCTTCCTTCTCTTGATCTTTACATTTACTTTCTTTTCTTAGATCTTCATCACCTTCTTTCCATCCTCACGATAAAGTTTTGATCCATCATCATGAAACTCATTGTGGATCTAGAAATATGTGATCAGTAGTCCATAAAGGTAGCAAAATGTAATCTTTGACAGTTCTGTCTCCTTTCTAGCTTGACCTGCATTATCACTTGCTTTTGTACCTACAAAACCATTAGACTGTGTACCTACAACAATTGGCTCATAATTCATTGTTCTTGTTAATGCATCAATATTAAATAGCCAATTTGGTCCACTACCTACAACATTAGGTGTACTCTCACTAAACCTAATATGCAAGTTTTCTTCCACTATCCTTGTTCTACTATTGAATACTCTAAAGGCTTTACTATTCAAAGAGTATCCAACAAAGAAACCTTCATCAGCCTTACCATCAAATTTTCCTAAGTGATCTATGGTATTGAGAATGGTAACATGACACCCAAATGGTCTCATAAAACTTAAAGTTGGTGTTCTACCATGAAAAAGTTCATATGGGGTCTTGTTATGAGGCTTAACTACTAACACTCTATTTTGCACATAGCAAGCAATATTAACTGATTCTGCCTAAAAATATTTGTGCAACTAAGAATCAACATCATGGTTCTAAGACAGCCTCAATTAGTGTCATATTCCTCCCTCTCAGCAACTTTATTTTTTGAGATTTCTAGCTACACCTAAATTGTCCTCAAATACCCCTTCGATGTTCACAAAACTGATTCATCTCTTTATTTAAATGAACTCAATTCATTATACATCTAGTCACCTTAAACATTGTGAACTACCTAGATTTTCTATACCTAGTTATAAAAGGCCACACTACTAGTCTCATCCTTAGTAGCTAGAAAGAAAACCCATGTAAACCCTACTTAAATCATATGTGACAACTAGGCAATACAGTTCTCTTAAGTCTTTTACAAATGTTGGAACAAACAAGTCCATATGCAATAAATGTAAAAGGAAACTATTTAGTTCTCTGTTTTGGACTTACAAGAGGTTCTGTGTTGCTTTTCCCTTTTGACAAGTAACACAAGTTTGATCATTTTCAAAAAGTTTAGAAGGTAAACATCTTACAAGATTTCCCTTAACTAATCTATTCATGGTTATAAAATTTAAGTGACATCCCTTCTATGCAAAAGGTTGTAGGGGGGGGGGGAAGTGCTTGGGGGTGGCTAGGATGGGAGGGAGAGCAGATAGTGTGCGTCGAGAGAGAGTTCATCCTTGAAGAAATATGTTCTTTAAATCAACACTATACATATTATTCTTTCTAGGAACTCTAAGTAAAACTTGACTTTCATCAATTAACTTAAAGTTTGGAGATAAAACAATACATTCAGTGTCATTAAAAAGAACACTATTCTTTTTATCACACATTTGTGAGACACTAAAGAGATTAAACTTTAACTCTCTCACAAAATACACATTTTCAAAATCTAGATTACCAGTTTTAATGGTACCTTTTCCTGTGATTTTCCCTCCTTTAGGGTTCCCTCCAAAAGCAACATATCCTCCATCTATCTCTTCATAGTCTGTAAGATAGGACATGTTCCATGTCATGTGCCCTGGCATCCACTATCGAATCACTACCTTGATCCTGTAAATCCAAGTGGATTGCACTCACATTAGATAAGAAAATCAGTTTCTTTTGGGGACCCAAGCCATTACTGACTTGGATCTGCCTTGTGCATCAATATAATCAAACTTTTTTAGGGTGATTGATGCACTGTTATGTTTAGAAACATGGTCTAAAACTTTAGTCTTTGGTTTCCAAACCCAACAAGCTGAGGCCTTAACAACATTAACTACTGCTTTTGGTCTAGCAGTATTAAATTTTTACCCTAACAGTAATTAACCCTTTGTCCTAGCAGCAATTCCACTATTGTTTTTGAGTGAGGCAGCATTTAACTTGTCTAGCAGTATAACCAAAACTTGCAGTTTTGTGAAATTTTATCTAAGCAATATAATTGATACTAACCCATACTTCATTAGTAACCAAGCACTTGGAACTCAAGTTCTTTTAGAACAGGGTGACTGCTCTTTTTTGTAAATTTTTGATGATTCACCTCTTTTAGCATTGTTCCCACACAGGTTATTTAACCATCCTTTGATTTTGAA
This sequence comes from Tanacetum coccineum, assembly GCA_026074375.1. Lineage (NCBI taxonomy): Eukaryota > Viridiplantae > Streptophyta > Magnoliopsida > Asterales > Asteraceae > Tanacetum > Tanacetum coccineum. The sequence goes on from BQNB010010208.1 coordinate 73,388, forward strand.
ACAGTTTTTTTGATGGTAAATTGCAATCAACCTGCAAAATGATCAAAGCCTTCTAGCACACCTAACACGCCTTATTAAACATTTCATATTGCTTCCTAGTTATTGATACTCATATTGTTCAATTTCTTTGATGCCTCTTGGATTGTATGTTTGCCTAATGGCTCAACATGTTTTAATTAGTTTTCCCTAGCACTTTTTTTCTTGTTGTTTAGATATGACAAACTATTTCTTTAACAATACTAGCCTAACTGTTTATTGTTAGTTATTAAGGTTGAGACACATCCTCTTCCTCATCATCTGACACCCATATCTTCATACTGGGACATCATCATACTCGTAAGCTAACTTAGGCTCTTCTCACTAGACAAAGTTTTACAGTTCTCAACTACAAGGCTCATTAATAAATAAACTTAACTAAACCAAGTAAAAGACAAGTCCGTTTAGAGGCAAGAAATTTCCTGTGTAGAGAGGTGGAACAGCATTAATACTTTTCATAGCCCTAAAAACCATGCTAGCAATTGTCAACCTATCTGACACTCTAACCGAAGCTTGTTTAAAAAACTTTTAGATGCATTTCAAATTTATCTACATTAAGTTGAATGCATAATTTTCTTTTGAAGCTATTTCAAGCTTCATCCCTAAGCTCTCTAATAGTTATTTTCTCCTATATGAATTTCAAATTTTAAACCCTTAATATCTTGTAAATAAAAAGACTAATTTGCTTTATAAACTTTAAGTTTTTCTTCCACTGGACTTTAAACCTATCTATATACACCATAAACCATTAACGTGAATTTCTTAAAATCTTTTAATAGTTGATTCCATTTTGAGATTTAAGAAAGTTCAACAGATTTATCCAAACAAAAATTTAACAATAGAATAATTGGATACCCCCGAGTCACGACTTGAAGATGTGAAAGCCATGAGTGCATAATTAGTCCTTTCATATGCCTGATCACTCCATTCATATCCACCAAGACCATCACACACAATGACGACTAAAGCTGTGGAAGTAATGTTTCCACACACCACACACCTTCTTGAGCTTTCTGTTCTTGGTTGTCATATTCCTAGATGCTCTGCACTCCCCTAGCAAAATTCCCCCTCTTGTGCAGTTGTAGCTCTCCACATTGACTTATCAAAACCAATAGTCGCATTACCATTAACATAATTTCCTTCCATGTATTCTTTAAAAAAATCTACTTGTCCTCATAATCAACATAGGCCAATGCCAACTCAAATACATCTCTTCCATGTCATCTTGGAATAGATTTGGTTGTAAGTCTCATGTACAAGTTTGAGGACTATTTGTTACTAGCAAAGAAGCACAAATAACAGCATCACTCAAGTTATCAATATTTGTAGAATTAGCAACATTAACTTGAGTGCTAGCAATAGAAACTCCATGAGCAGTATTAGCTGCTTCATTAGTGTTGCTAGTGTTGTTATTTGAAGAGGATACAAAAGCCATGTTCTGTGTGCTTGAACTTGAGCTAGACATCCCTTTAAAACCCTTTCATAGCACACCTTAAGGTTGTTTTAGAGAATCTTTCATAGCTCATTTTATCCAAATCAGCTTTAATTTCCTCCATCACAATATCATGTGTGTTCCACTCCAGGTGACATACTCTTAATAACTTTTATTTAACATCGTCTTTGTGAAAGCTATTCATCAAAGCTCTATACTAAGCTCATAACTTTTGAAGCTTATCAAAGATTGATCAAGCATCTCATGAGCTTAGTAGCAGTGAAGGGTTTTTATACTGTTGCTTTAAAAAGAATTCTTTTGAGTCGTTCTTGAGCCGCATTCCTACCAAATCTCTTTTCAACAGCTTCAAGTAACTTCTTAGCATCCTTTATAGAGTTAAACTTTAACTGATGTTCATTAGGAATGCCCATCATTAAAGTACTTCTAGCTTTCACCTCTAATCTTCTCTGAGCCTTTTCTTCAGCAGTTGTAATAGGCATCTCTGTCATAACTCCTTCCATAATTTTTGTTTTTAGCAAGGTTGCATCATTCTTTATGCCTTCCCACAGTGCATAGTCTATCATCTGGATATAAGAGCGAGAGCCAATCCTCATCCTCCATATCTCATACTCACCAGGTTTGAGCATGGGAACTTTGGATGCAACCACCATGTGTGCAGAATCTTGATCCATATCTTTTAGCAAAAACAGGTTCTTCTTATTCACAGCTTCTCAACAAGCTCTGATACCACTTGTTGATCCCACTTCAATAGATCGAATTCCTTAAGCTTGTTTAAGGTTTAGTTATATTAGATAAATCTGTCACAACTATAGTAGAAACTTTGTTGAATGTATTAAAGATTATGCGGAAACTAGATCTTTAAAAAAGAAGAACTAATAAATGAAACAGTAATTCAATGAACATACAATTCAACAAATAAGCTCCAATATTATTAATGATAATAATACGAATACTCTTAAAGTATTAGGGTTACAAAGACCTTGAAGCTATGAATTATACGTCTAGTTTTTATATATGAAACTCTATGCCCTAGGACCTCCTTTTATACACCAAGGAGCCCTAGTCGGCTTACAATACTTTCCTAAGTATCCATAATCTTTTCTATAAACAAATAACTTAATACATATCATATAAGCAGTACTAACAACAAACAATACTAACTTATTATCCTCAGCAGCATTAACTTATCTCTGAGCAGTCTTAACCTTGAGTAGTACTAATATTCACTAGCAGTAGTAACTTTTTACTAGTAGTAAACACTTAGCATATTTTCACTAGCAGTACTAATATTCACTAGTAGTAGTAACTTTGTACTAGCAGTAGTAAACACTTAACATATTTTCTTTGAAGTTCATGAGCAGCACTAAATCCAGCTGAGCAGCATTAAAACAAAATTGAGCAGCAGTAATTCAAACAACATCAAGAAGACTTTTAATCCCAACATAAATCGTCTGATATTTGTGTGTGTTGGAAGCACGACCATCATGTTGAAATTCTCTTTAAGATTTGGCGTAGTAAGAACACCTCAAGACCACATTTATCACCTCCATTTAAGCGTCACATCAATTTTTCTCTCTACAACCAACTTCATCACAACTTAGTGTAATAAATCAATTTTTCTTTCAAAATAAAAACATACCCCACTCAAACATAAATATACGCCCACCAAAAAACATACACTCACAACTCGGTATTAGAGACGATCAAGTCTTGCATTTCTATCCATTATTGAAGATGCGTGCTTGAAGGGTTATGTAACAATGAAGATGCATGTTGAATGTCCAAAGACTCGGTCTTCATGGGTTATTTCTCTCGGTCTAATAATGGTTCTTTTTCATGGAATTGATTTTTTTATCTCACAGCTCTCTTTCTCAAACTAGTGTCATAAGTCATTACCTGTAGCAAAGTGCAAACCTTATGGTAGTATACGACTATTAAAACAAGAAAACATGAATGAATTAAATCCATGCATTTAACTTCTCAAATCAATTCTATCTGTTACATTTCGTTCTCGAGTTTTTTCCAAGAAAGAAAGTAAAAGAAATGATAGGAAATTCAAAATCTATTATGTTATTTAGTTTTTCTTGAATAAAAAGGAAAGAAAACATGAACGAGAAACACAAGAGAGAAATGACAAGGGAAATTCTTAACAATTTTTAAAAAAATCCGCTCAAATATGAGAGGATTTAAACGCAAACAAAATTATATTCAACCATTTACAATAGTATATAATTTAGGGCAAATGGTCAGAAAAAAGCATCAAACTTTTCACCTTTTCTTTTTGTAAGCTATGAACTTTAATTTTTCTATAGAATGCCTACACTTTACTAACCTTCTTATTCTAGCCCTCAAACGAAGGTAATTTGACGTGGCACTTTATTAAGCAATTTTTCCCATTTTTTTCTTTTTGCCCATGTTATACCTTGCCCCTAAACTTTATTTTTTGACATTTTTCACCCTTTAACCCTGTAAGTATTAATAACTTCATACTTTAGTATATAACCCTACACTTTATTTGTTAACAATTTCCACCCTTTAATACTCAAAATACCATTGGTTTTGCAAAAGATAATAACAAAAGAAACTCTAATTCCTAGATATTTCATTGATCATACATGTTATGAATGACCATCAATTAGTGCCCTTATATGATGTACAAAATAGGCTATTTTTTGATGGTTCATTCATACACTGTTAGCTTAGTAGTACCAACCTGGTACTAATGAGTGTCGTCCAAATATTACAGACCCAACATATTGTTTTAATGTTTACTAACCTATGCCCTCACATGTACAAAATGGGCATATTAAAAGTAATTGTTCAAACATTACTTCATATTTAAGGCAGTGTTTTGACTACTGCCTTGTTTTCCTAACTTCCTTTGCACTTGGCATCCTCAATGCAGGTTGTTGTGGTTGTTTTAGTGGCTACACTTGGTCCTGAGTTTGTTCTTGGGTTTGCTCCACTTGAGTCAAGTCTATCTCAACTTGTTCTTGTGTCTGCTCTACTTGGTCTTTATCTTGTGTCTGCACTGGGTCATGTTAAGTCTGCCGAGGTTCATCTTAAGTCTGCTCTGGTTCATCTTACAATTCAAGCCATTTAGCAAAGCCAGAAGTCCCAACCTTCTTCTTACCTTGTCTTTTTTGTGTTCCAGCACTTGACACATGTTTCCTTTTAGACCCAGTAGCACCTCTACCTCTAGATCTAGTAGCACCACCTCTAGACCCACTAGCACATTCTCTAGACCCACTAGCACCTCCTTTAGACCCACCAGCACCTCTTCTTGAAACACTAGCACCACCTCCATACCCACTAGCATCACCTCTTGATCCACCAGTACCTCCTCTACCTCTAGACCCACTAGCCTCTTCATCCCTCACTGAACCTCTAAGAACAACATCAACATCATCTAAATCATCAACTGATTGGTTCTTTCTAGGCCTACCTGGCACTCCTTTGGGTTTTAGTGTTTGTTCAACTACAGGTTCTGTGCAACTTGCTTTGTTGTGTCCAGGTTTTTTGTAGTTTGAACAACTTGCTTGATAACCGATCTTAGAGACTATACTTGAACTACCACCCTCACCTATAGCTCTAATTCTTTTCTTTTTAGGCCTACCAGGGTACCTAGTCTACTTTATTTGTTTACCTTTCTCAGGATTAAACAACCTAGGTTTTCTTTGTCCATACTTTGCTACCACCCTAGCTTCACCACTCCTCTCATACCATAAGAGAAACCATTTACCAAAGCATAGTAAGTTAGGTACTCTTTGAACTGGGCAGCACTTTCATACTTTTCACCAACCTGCAATTAAAACATAAATATGTGTTAATATACATCATTTGTACACTAAAAAAGAAACAAACATTAAACTTCATATGCTTTTACATTTGGTTTTCTTAGTCTCAAATGTGTAGTTTCATCAAACATTGGATACCTCTACATATGTTTTTCAATAGAAATGAAAGGTTCTTCAGTTATTCCATCCTTATCAACAGTATTAAGACTTTTCAAAATCTCATTCATGTAAAATCATATTCCTCAAAAGCCTCACCTCTAACAGTATCTATAGGCATACTGTTTTCATTATTTGGTTCATTCATTTCTGAAACTGGGTTATCTTTTGCTTTAGCCTTTGCCTCTCTATTAGCTTTCATCCTATTTCTAAGTTTAATTAATTCTTCTTCACTAGAACTAAGATAGTCAACTAACTTATCTGATTGATAGTCACTATCATCATCACTATCATAATCACTCTTAAAGTCAATTTTAACAACCTCTATTGCATCTTAGTTAACCATCTCTTTGCCCTTGTCTGTAGTACTAGTCCTAGCTTCAACACCCTCTGTTGCAGGGAAAAGTCATTGCAATACCACTTTTTAGGAAGGCTTATTTTCTTAGAAACACAAGCATCCATGTCATATGTAACAGCTTGACTTAAATACTTTAAAATATTCATATCTAAGTGATCAAGATAAAGATTAAGCCTACCAAATGTCTCTTCAACATCAAACATGTAAGACAATGACCTATCATCACTAACCCTAACTAAACCCCTTTCCAAGTCTTAGTTTGGTACTTGATAATACAAACCTTGAAAGTAGCAGCCACACTTTTCTTCTAAATATACATCAAACTCTTCATAAGGCATCCTTGGAACAACTATTTCAAGGATGACACCATCAACATAAGTTAACGGTAAATGGGAAAAGTAACCATCATTATGAACAACAAAACAATGCAGGTCAGTCCCAGGTATCATTCTGATAGATTATTGAAAAAATAGGGTTCTTTAAAAATTAAATTAGGGAAAACTAACCACCAACGAATTAAAAAAACAAAAAGTAAGAAATTGTGACATACCTTATGACATAAATTAGGGTTCTTATAGTATTAGTGTGTTTGATGAATTGCTTGAACTTTTGATTGTTTGAATTATGGTTCATGTTTAATTGGGGAAGAAGTGATTTTTAAGTTTGTGAATTATGATCGGGTTTTAGGAAGTATATTATGAAGTGATATGAACCCCCAAACAACCTCGTACTTTGTTTATTGACAAACGGACCCCCGGGAGTGTAAAACGGAAAATTTATAAAGAAAAACGAGAAAAAGTAGTTTAATGAAGTACCACATCAAATTACCTTCGTTTGAGGGCTACAATAGGAAGATTAGTAAAGTGTAGGCATTCTATAGAAAAATTAAAAGTTCATAGCTTACAAAAGAAAAACGTGACAAGTTCGATGCTTTTTATACCATTAACCCTATAATTTAGTATTAATGACTAATATAATATTCAGTGTGGAACATGCCAAAAATCAATATTAGGATTTTAAAATATAAAACGGAGAAAATTTGAATCTACACCAAAAATTTAGTAAATACCCAATGAACCAATCATAATCATCCATTTTTTCATCAAATTAAAAAAAATTCACTTTCTATCTTTTTTTTAAAATTAAGTAACTCACAAACAATTAATCATTACGCAAAACAAAACATATCATCGAGGGCACATCTTTATACTTTCGACGAACTTTTTTTCTCGATATTTCTTCCAGTTACGTCTGGAAAAATCACAATAAATCACATGTGATTTGTGATACAAATCACATGTGATTTTTCCAGACGTGACTGAAAAAAATCAAGAAAAAAGTTCATCAAAAGTATATCGAAGTGCCCGTCTACTAAAAGATAAAAAAATACTCGTCGCGATGGTGTATTTTTATCGTTTGATGATTTACCGTTTGCAAGATATTTATTTTTCAAAAAGAGGTGAAAATGGGTTTTTTTATTTTGATGAAAAATTGAGTCGTTAAAATTGATTCATTTGTATTTAATAATTGGTCTACATTGATTTTGAAATACCCCTTTTCAAACACAAAATTTGACCCAAAATCAAAAACTTTTGCAGAAACGCTTGACCGGGAATGACCTTGTGTCATTTCTTTATATACTTTTCAAAATGCATTACAAGTAGACCCGTGAAAGTTTCATTATCATAAAATAGACTCCGTAAGCTTTCCAACGATATAAAGAACTCATTCTAACTCCTTACGGTTTGGTTTTTACGACAAAAACATGAGTGACAAAAAGAACAAACCTTCTGACCAAAGATTACGGTGTAACATAAGTGGTTAGGCCGTAACCTCACTGCAAATGAAAAGTTTACGTCATAAAAAAAAGTTTACGCCGCTACAGAAAGTTACCTTTTTCCTAACTTGACTATATTAACCCGAAACTTCATAATACCTTCCAGAAATTATTATCATGTTATAATACAATAATGTGATAAACATTGTGGTCTAAATAACCTAAAATCATATATTTTATGGGTTTACCAAACGCCTCGTTTTAACTTAAATACATACACTTAAGCACACAATCAAAACCATTAACTCTTACTCATTTCACATTCACATTACATTACACTTGACACTTTAACACATTCATTAACAAACCATTAGACACATGGGGTTCAACCTTGATATGAGCTCGGTAACTAGTACTAATCTCTTATGATCATCTTCATTTACCTAGTCCTTGCTTCCATATTATAACCTTTTACCAACACTTTACCTTCTTCGCAATATACCTATAAATCTTTAAACATCTAAACCGTAAGCATTACGCTTAGTAAGTAAATGGCAATAATATGACATTATACTTCATTCATCACATAAGCATCATTATCATCCTTTATTAGTCCACAGGACTACATTCATCAATCTATCACATCACACATTAAACACATTCAACATACCATACAATTCATTACATACCTTAATTGGGTCAAACTAGGCATAACCACTTATTTTGCTATTTTTGACAAACTAGCCTTACATCTACTATAAGTCCAAGCTTTCTAACCAAAGGCATTCTTAACTTCCCTTACATTAACTACATAACACACAAATGATAAAATCAATATAATTTCACATTATAACCGATTTACTTACCTTGATTCCAAGCTAATAAACATATGCATATCACTGTCATCTTCAATCTTTGGTTTTACTCAATTATCAATACAAATACTTATCGACATATAAATATAATATCATTAACAAGGGTCTACACAACTCATTAACATACCCTGTATTACCTCTTAACATCATATGATCACATCTTGATCATATGATGAAAATCCTCAATTTTACTAGTTTGACCTTATATAGCTTAACCCATTATCATTATTACTTTAATTCTTGGTTAAGAGCCTTAATTATCTAAAACCCCCAATTATGGTATATGAACCCTAACCCTTAATTCACTAATTAATCAATAATTAGAGGTTACTTACATTGTAGGATCATTGCTAGTGACTTATCGTTTGCTATAGAACATAAATCCTTTCATGAATTGATCATCAAGACTCCATGGCTTTTTCGCTCCTTTTTCTTTTCTTCTAAACCGTCATAGACACACACTCTTGGAACCAAACTGTTAATGTAGGAATTATCTAGATACTTGTTGGGTACAAGTTTGCCTATTTGGAAAGAATGGTCCCTTAAGTCTTATTTCTCTTAATTTGGCCACATTAAATAATATAGCACATTATCACTTGACAACTTTAGCCCTTTAAGTCATATTCTTTTATAATTGTGACACATTAACTTTCTAAACCTATTTACTTAACATTATATTAACTTATGGTTTGACTACCAGGTTTGACTAGCCAATCATGTAACATCTTCAAACCTAATAAAGTCATAATCAAACTCATTATATGGCATTATCCTAAATAAATACTTAAAAACCGGTTTTGGGGTGTTACAAATCTATCTTCCTTATTTAGATTTCGTCCTCAAAATCTCCTCATCTAATATTGACCATAACTTGATCACATTTTACTCCTCATTTCAATTTAGCATTTTCATGCATATACTTAACTAGTTGCATCAACCTACATGGTTTTGCAACTCTAGGCATTCCATTATATCTCTAATTATCCTTAACCCGTTCTACTTTACGGTTATTCCTATCATACTTACACTTTCTTTGATGACAAACGTTAAATAAGTGACATTTAACATTTTTAATACCACCATTTTAGTAACTTTCTCTATATCATTACGTTCTCTTTCATTTCCTTTCTTAAATTTTCATCACGAACTATATGTCATATGTGGAATTACATTATCTTGACTTGGCGTATTTTAACATTAGTTAATACTTTCTTATTTATCGTAATCATTTTGACCTTCTTTTTATTATTTTCATTATCACACTTTGCTTTCATTCCTTCTTTTAGTAACTTTTCCACCAAGGACTATAAGTCACATGGAAATTTAATACCCTTAACTTCATTATTTTAAACTTTAACCAATACTTTCATATTTTACTTAAGGTGCTAATATAACCTAGGAACCAACACAACCATTACTTACATTGAAACAATGCCATAAGGCATATTATAACATCAATTCAACTTTTATCTTTAATCCTATACTTCTTAATGTTTTATACCTAGCCTTCTCCCTAAAGTCTCTTTTAAAGGTCACATTCAACTTCTTATTTTGTTTATCTTAATTCCTACGATATTTAATTACTTTTAGATCCCCATTTCTTATTTCTTTAATTCCTCTCATGCTATGCCGATAACATATAAGCCCACTTATCTATACTTCTTTATTTACATTTGAGAAGCGTCCCAATCAATGCAAATAAAGAAATATAAATTTATGGTTCGGTGATTTACAATTTCTTTATTTAAATGATGAGGCGTCCCAATTCATTTAAATAAGGAGATTATAAACCATCCTACTTATATGCTTCTGTCATAACACTCAAGCATGTTTAAATCTTCATTGCTTTCCATTCATCTCATAGCTATCTCACTTACTTTCAATATCATATTTATAGTCTTAGATCCAATCTCCTTAACTTTTCCCAAAGGAAACTGGGCTTTTCCCGTAGGAATTCGCCCATTACCGATACCCTTGTGGTATCATTAACATTCTTAGGCTATTCCAAAGGATACCATCACATTAGGCTATCCCGAAGGAAACCATTACATTAGACTATCCCGAAGGATATACCATTACATTAATCATTGGATCCAAGCTAAATTTAAATTTATCATTCTTTACCCCTTTTCGTTATTGTTAGTGAAAATATTAAGATATTTAATCTATACGATTTCTTTATGTTTTGGTGATGACAAACAAGTGACTTGTAATACGTACTGTAAAGTACGCTAGTTACTCGTAATCACAAATTTTCAATGCGTACATACATCAACTTTTCTCGACATCTTAAATCTGCATCAACACCGATGTTTGTTTGCACCCGACGAAAGTCACATAAGGTATGTACAAACAAACATTAAACTTGTAGGATGATCAAAAAAATAAGTTTTTGTCTTAAAACTTAACCATTTTATAAATGTGACACAACAATATTTCAAAAATCAATTAGATAAATTATTTTTGAATTATAAAGAAATGTTTAATGTGGTAATTATTTCAAAATTCAAATCTGGCTATTTTCCCCCCAAAACAAGTGTCACTTTCACCAGATAAATATTTCACCACAAGAAGACAAAAACAAAAGCGTCTGTCGGGTTGACCCCCTTAAATACGACGGTCCCCCTTGTGGCCCCCTTATATATCTAGGACCGCCGTTTCCTGACAGGCTATTTTTCAGCTCCTATAAATAGTTGGTTACCTTTAACTATTTTCACAACCCTTTTGCATGATTTTCTTTTAGTT
>BQNB010010209.1:14931-24931 GCA_026074375.1 Tanacetum coccineum
CTCCAATCAAAAGCCTAGGATCTTTGTAAGTTCTAAATTTCATTTTCAAGTCCATTTTATGCAATTGCTTATTCTGCTCTTATTTTTGCTTATTTTTTTAATTTGATGCTTATTATACTTAGTCCTTTGTTTAGTTCTTTTTGAATCAAGTTATCTTCATAATCTGTCAACCCTTCCAACTATTTTTCTTTTGACACCTTTTTGTCATTTTAGCTTATCAGCCCTTTAAGGGCTTATTCCAGCTTATTGGGGTAAGCCACTTTCTCCATTTTATTTTTCTTAAGCTAAGCACTATTAAAAGAACTTTTCCTGATTTTTTTTGAGATTTTTAGGAATTAATTTAGTATTTTTTATCAATTTATTTCATTAAAAGTGTTTTTTTTATTCATAAAAAATTATGTAAAAGTAAAAAAAATGTAATTCTTTTTTAGAAAATTTTCTTTTAACGTTTAGAAGGTTTAAAAATTAAGTTTGAATTTTTAGGGTTAAAATTTGATATAGTTAGTTATTTGCTCGCGTTTTTACTTTCCCGTTATTGTTTTTAATTTCGTAATTGCTTCCGTTTTTAGCTTAGCGTGCCCTTTAATTGGTTTTTCTCGTAGAATTAGAAAACCAAACCCAATTTGTGATTATTCAAGCATTGTCCCACAAACCGATTCTCGATTCTCAATTCACACCTCGTCGGGAAATAAAACGACTCGGGTTCGGTTTTGAACTTTATTGGTTTAAAAGTGAAAAATCGATACTTTCGGATATATATATTTTGTTTGTGAACTTTTTGACTTATTGCCTTGGTTAAGGGTGATTTGTCAAAGGTTTACCAAAAGAACTCAAATCAATTTTTGGCGCCGCTGCCGGGGAGGTGTGTGCGATTATCGTGTTACGTTTGAAGATTAGTGTTTGAAGACCTTTCCTCGTGATGTTATCGTTTTCTTTTATATAAAACTAAAAAAATACAAAAATATTTTTTTTCTCGATTTATTTTCTTAGATTTATTAGAAAAACCAAAAAATACTTTTCCTAAAGTATTTGAAAAACACCAAAAAATAAAAAAAAACAACAAAAGCAACCGTTGTGTCACTTGTGAAATCGGCTCACCTTTAGATTACAAATTATAAGAGAGGTATAAAGAGGGTTGATCCTACGATCTTCGACCCGAAAGGAGAAGGTTTTTAAAACGCTTCGCTCTTACCCGCTCTTCCACTTCTTTGTGCGTTTTCTAGAGAGCTACCGCACACTTGTTCGATTATCGGTTACAAAAATATTTTTCTTTTTATTTCTCTTATTTTATTTTTAGTGCATGCGCACTCTCTCTTCATCGAATTTAATTGTCGAATCTTCCACGACTCCGAAACATCGTAATCGTAGATGTTCCAAGCAAAGAGTCGAACCGTTTTCTATTGAAGAGACTTTCGTAGTTATGATGGTCGATCAACGTACTATGGCGGAATTACTCCAAGCACCCACCTAGGGTTACGGAGATGCTATCGTTATTCCCGCTATTCTCGTGGAGAATTTTGAGCTTAAACATGGTCTTCTAAATCTTTTAACTTCAAAACAGTTTTACGGATTTGAGAAAGAAGATCCCCATGCTCACATTCATTGGTTTAACAAGATTACTCCCACAATTAAGTATAGAGATGTGCCTAATTCTTCGATTAAGCTTATGCTTTTTCCCTTTTCTATCGAGGGGGCAACTCGGATTTGGCTCAAAAAATAACCCCCTCGTTCTATTCTTACTTGGGAAGATCTTGTTTCCAAGTTTATTAACCAATTATTTCCTCCTTTAAAAACTACAAATTTTCGGAATGAAATTACGAATTTTCAGCAACGTTTTGATGAATCATTTTGTGAGGCATGGGACCGTTTCAAGTATCTCCTTCGTGCATGCCCACATCACGGTTTTACGGAGGTGCATCAACTTGATACCTTTTACAATGCTTTAACCCCAACCGATCAAGATTCTTTAAATTATCAAGCTCTGAATTATCAAGGAAATAATCAAGGAAATCCAAATTATCAAGCTCCGATTCAGCAAACTCAAGTTGCTCCTTTGAATGAATTGTTGAACTACAAGAAGATAAATGATGCTAATATGAAAGCTATGCAAAATCAAATAAATAATGTGAAAAATGAATTGAGAAATGAAATGCAAACTTCAATACAAACTTCAATGTCAAATCAAACCAATGAGCTTAAGAATATGATGGCTAGTTTTTTCCAAATGAATACCGCTTCTTCTTCGGGTTCGGGTTCACTTCCTAGCAACACCGTTGCTAACCCGAGAGGTGACTTGAAAGCAATCACCACCCAAAGTGGTATTTCTTATGACAGACCCCCAATTCCACCTCTTTACTCTCCTCTTCCCAGTTTTTTTCAAATGAATACCGCTTCTTCTTCGGGTTCGGGTTCACTTCCTAGCAACACCGTTGCTAACCCGAGAGGTGACTTGAAAGCAATCACCACCCGAAGTGGTATTTCTTATGATGGACCTCCAATTCCACCTCTTCCCAAGGTGGTGGAACGGGAACCCGAGGTGACAAAGGATACGGTGCAACCGAGTACCGAAAACATCCAACCTCCGGTAGTCCAAATTCAAGCTCCAATTGATGAGCCCGTTGTTGCTCCTAAGCCTAAACCGTTTATACCTTATCCTTCAAGAGCTAACAAACAGAAGCTCCGTGAAAAAGATGATAATCTAGCTTCGAAATTTGTTGAAATCTTTAGGGAATTACATTTCGAGCTCAGTTTCGCGGATGCTCTTCTACATATGCCAAAATTTGCTTCAATGTTTAAAAGTCTCCTTAATAACAAAGAAAAATTGTTTGACTTAGCTAAAACACCGGTGAATGAGAATTGTTCGGCGGTTATCCTAAAAAAGTTACCTGAAAAACTTGGAGACCCCGGCAAGTTTCTTATTCCATGTGATTTTTCGGAGATAGTTGAATGCTTAGCCTTGGCCGATCTTGGTGCAAGCATCAACTTGATGCCTCTTTCCATATGGAAGAAGCTCTCACTCCCCGAACTTACTCCTACTCGAATGATCTTAAACTTGTAGACCGATCGACTACTAGTCCTTCCGATATTGCTGAAGATGTCTTTGTAAAAGTAGGAAAGTTCCATTTTCCGGCCGACTTCATAGTCGTTGATTATGTTGTTGATCCTTGGGTTCCCTTAATTATCGGGAGACCCTTTTTGAGGACGGCACGTGCTTTGATTGATGTTTACAGTGAAGAATTAACTCTTCGAGTTGATGATGAAGCCATAACCTTTAAAGTTGGTCAAACTTCGAGATACTCCTACAATAATGCTAAATCGGTTAATCGAATCGATGTCATCGACGTTTCATGTGAGGAGTATGCTCAAGAAGTGCTCGTATTTTCGGATAGTTCTACGAGTGGCAATCCCACTCCGTCTTTAGATCCTATCCTTTCTTCTTCTTCCCCCTCTCTTACTCCTTTTGAGGGAGGCGACTTCATTTTGGAAGAGATCGAGGCTTGTCTTACAAATAATTCGATTCCACCGGGAATTTATAATGCCGACTTTTATCCGGAGGGAGATATTCGTCTACTTGAAGAATTATTAAATAACAATACATCATCTCCTCTCCCTCTAAATGAACTTCAACTTGAGGAAATTAAAACGATTTAATCTTCTATTGATGATCCTCCAGAGCTTGAGCTCAAGGATTTACCGTCTCATCTTGAATATGCGTTTTTGGAAGATACGAATAAATTAACCGTTATAATCGCTAAAGACTTAAAAGATGACGAAAAGGCCGCCCTTTTAAAAGTTCTTAAGTCACACAAACGGGCCATCGTGTGGAAAATCTTCGATATTAAGGGCATAGACCCTTGTTTTTGTACTCACAAGATCTTAATGGAGGATGATTTCAAACCGGCGATACAACATCAAAGAAGGGTGAACCCGAAAATTCATGAGGTTATCAAAAAGGAAGTTATCAAACTCCTTGATGCCAGATTGATTTACCCTATCTCCGATAGTCCGTGGGTGAGTCCCGTTCATTGTGTGCCTAAAAAGGGTGGCATGACCGTAGTTGAAAACGAAGATAATAAGTTAATACCCACTAGGTTAGTTATGGGATGGCGAGTTTGTATTGATTACCGAAAGCTTAATGATGCCACTCATAAAGACCATTTCTCGTTACCTTTCATGGACCAAATGCTAGAACGTTTAGCAGGGAACGAATATTATTGTTTTCTAGATGGATTTTCTGGATATTTTCAAATTCCTATTAACCCGCAAGACTAAGAGAAGACTACCTTTACTTTCCCTTATAGGACGTTTGCCTACCGACGTATGCCTTTTGGTTTATGTAATGCTCCAGGCACGTTCCAAAGGTGCATGATAGCCATTTTCCATGACATGATCGAGGAAACAATGGAAGTCTTCATGGATGATTTCTCGGTCCTCGGGGATTCTTTCTCGTCATGCCTCTCCCATTTAGACAAAATGCTAAAATGGTGCGAAGACACTAATTTAGTTCTAAATTGGGAGAAATGCCATTTTATGGTAAAAGAAGGCATTGTTCTAGGACATAAGATTTCAAACTCCAGGATTGAGGTTGACAAAGCTAAATTTGATGTTATAGCTAAACTCCCTCATCCGTCTTTCGTCAAAGGCGTTCGAAGTTTTTTAGGTCACGTCGGGTTCTATCGTCGATTTATTCAAGATTTTTCTAAAATCGCTCGGCCGATGACCCATCTTCTTGAAAAGGAAACCCTGTTTATTTTCTCGAAAGAATGTATTGAAGCGTTTAATATACTTCAAAAGAAGTTAACCGAATCCCCGATTTTAGTTACCCCCGATTGGGACCTACCATTTGAAATTATGTGCGACGCTAGTGATTACGTGGTAGGTGCAGTCTTGGGGCAACGTAAGACCACACATTTTCAGCCAATACACTATGCAAGTAAGACCATGACGGATGCTCAAGTACATTACACGACAACGGAAAAAGAATTATTAGCCGTGGTGTATGCTTTCGAGAAATTTCGGCCTTACATAGTCTTATCTAAGACCATAGTGTATACGGACCACTCGACTCTTAAGTATCTTCTTGCTAAGCAAGATGCTAAACCGAGATTGCTCCGGTGGATTCTCCAACTTCAAGAATTTGATGTCATTATTCGTGATAAAAAAAGAGCGGAGAATCTCGCGGCCGACCATTTATCTAGATTAGAAAATCCTCATCAAGTTGATCTCGAGAAAAAGAAAATTAATGAAACACTTCCTCTCGAGACCCTCGGAATGATATCTTTTCATGGTGATTCTAGTACCCCATGGTTTGCCGACATTGCAAATTACCATGCGAGGAATTTTGTTGTAAAAGGGATGTCGTCCCAACAAAAGAAAAAGTTTTTTAAGGATGTTAGGCATTATTTTTGGGAAGACACCTACTTGTTTAGGATTTGTGCGGATCAAATGATTAGACGATGTGTTCACGGCCAAGAAGTCGTTTATATCCTCACGGCTTGCCATAATGGACCCACCCGGGGACATCATGGTGCGAACTACACCGCTAAAAAAGTCTTTGATTCCAGTTTCTATTGGCCGATAATTTATCGCGATGCCCATGACATGGTGAAGTCATGTGACTCATGTCAACGTCAAGGAAAAATCTCGCAAAAAGATGAAATGCCTCAAAAGGCAATTCAAGTATGCGAGATCTTTGACGTGTGGGGCATCGATTTTATGGGACTATTCCCGTCTTCTCGAGGGAACAAGTACATTCTCGTAGCCATTGACTATTTATCCAAATGGGTTGAAGCAAAAGCGCTCCCCACTAATGATGCTCGAGTTGTCGTCAAGTTTTTAAAATCTCTCTTCTCTCGATTTGGAACTCCTCGTACTATAATTAGTGATCGCGGTACCCATTTTTGCAATGACCAATTCGTGAAGGTCATGCTTAAGTATGGAGTTACTCATCGTCTTTCTACCGCGTATCATCCACAAACAAGTGGACAAGTGTAGCTTTCAAATCGTGGTTTGAAACGTATCTTAGAAAAGACCGTAGGTGAAAATCGTGCTTCATGGTCTGATAAGTTAGATGATGCTTTATGGGCCTTCCGTATCGCTTTCAAAACACCCATCGGGTGCACTCCTTACAAGCTCGTGTACGGAAAGGCTTGTCATCTTCCTATTGAACTTGAACACAAGGCCTATTGGGCCTTGAAACATTGCAATTTTAACATTAAGACTGCGGGTGATCACTAGAAAGTTCAAATGAATGAATTAAATGAACTCCGGGATCAAGTTTACGAGAACTCTTTAATCTACAAAGAGAAAACGAAGAAGATTCATGACTCCAAGATTAAGAATCGCGTTTTCAACGTTGGTGATCAAGTTCTTCTCTTCAATTCTCGATTAAAGATTTTCTCAGGCAAACTCAAAACCCGTTAGACCGGACCATTCACCGTTGCTCAAGTTTTCCCTTATGGTACCGTCGAGTTATCTCAAACGGACGGGCCAAACTTTAAGGTGAACGGTCATAGACTTAAACACTATTTTGGAGGGGACATGCCACCTATGGTTGTCCTGGATCTCTAAACCTTCCCCATGGATAACTAAATTTAAGGACGAGTCAAGCTAGGCGACTCATTAATAAACAAGCGCTTCGTGGGTGGCAACTCATGCTTATCCTAATATAATTATAGTAGTAGTAATAAATAAGTGTGACGTGAGGAGGTTCGCCTCTTCCTTTTTTGTGTTTCGTGGTTTGTGTTGTATGTACAGGATTGCCCCGGATTATGAAGACTCTCGTGCTCGTGGTTTTGTCCTCCGTTCACTCGAGCTTCAATCCTTAGCATGACTTTGGGAATCCAATATCCTAAATCTTATCGACTAACGTTTATCTTTGAGCATACTTAATAAACGGCTTTAGATTTACGTAGAGACCTTTCTTAAAACATTGAGGACAATGTTCAGTTCTAGTATGGGGGGAATCTATCGATTTGATTGTGCCTGCAGTCGTTGTTTTTACGTAATCCTGTTTTTACCACCAAAATACCAAAAAATGAAAAAATTTAAAAATTTTCAAAAATAAAATAAGTGTTTTGTCACAATGTTTGACTTTCCTGCTGGGTAGAATAAGAATAAATTTTGACTCGATCGAGCGTGTTGAGCTCTTAGCTTTGTCCCTTAACCTTTATAAACTTGACTAAGCTAGTTTATTTGACTAAGCATTCGCGGATCTTTTTATTAAAGATTTTAAATTTGCGAAGAACGAGAAATGATAGAGTTAATTATGAGTTAGATGCTAAACAAGGATTATTTGGAAATCTTACAAGCTCATAAGTGTAATTTGTGGCTTTTTCTCCCATAAGCTCCTAACCTGACTAATAATAAGTGCTATTTTCGAAAATTAAACTTAAATCAACAATTTTTGAATTTGAAGCTTTATTAATGTAGTCGATAACATTAATTTATTTAGTCTTAGTTCACCTATATACTTAAATTTTCTAAAAAAAATTCTCTATATTCCGCGTAATAAATGTTGCAAAATAAATAATGATGATGATGATATATATTAATAAGTAGAAACAATATCCCCGTCAGTTTACTGGATCTTGCCGGCTCACAACCGATGTTTTGTCATCATTGAAGGCGGCGGGACCACCTACACCGAAATAAGACCACTACCTCTTGCTGGCTTACAACCGACGTGGTAGTCGTTTAAAGGGTGGAGGTAATATATTATGATTATAGTAAAAAAATGTATAGTTGTTGAATAAATAAGTATATTAAAATCATTTTTTCTAAAATTTAAATATATTTTTGAACTAAGACGAATTTGCTTTAGTTGTAGTTTTTCTATGTATAAATGGGAAGTCCAAGGGTTTTGAAACCGAAGGCCCGTGAGTCTCGATACTAGTCTCTGTGAGGTGTCAAAATCCTAGTCACTTAGCCGCAAGGTTGAGATGTGCCGAGACGAAAGTCGCTACATGGGATGATCTCGCCTTCAAACTCATTATTCTTGGTTGGAACGTGAAGCATAGAAATATTGCAACTTTCTTAAAAAGTTGATCCATGGTTGAAATTCGAAATGAGCACATTCACCTAAGATATAATAATTGTTGGGGAGTGAAAAGTTTACAAGTTACAAGCATGAGTAGTGTTAGCATCTTAACTTGTATTTAACAGTGATTTCGTTTTTATGCTTGGTTTGGGACAAGAGAAAAATCGGGGACGATGAATTTATCCTTTTTGGGCATATTAGGATTGAAGTGCTTCTTATTCTATGATCCTAAAGGTTATGAAAATAACGAAAGTCTAGACATTCTAGTTAGAAAAAGAAAAAGGAAAAATATAAAAAAAATATGTGTGGCAATTAGTGTAAATATATAAAAATGGTCAAAACGGGGTTTTTCAAAGCTATTGAGTTCTTAATTCCCTCTGATGAACACTTAGCTACTTTTCGAGGTAATTAGTCGAGGAGAATTAAGACTCTTAGTCTTCTAAAGTGTTTACTTATAGCATTGCGTGAGGACACGACAATAATTTAGTATGGGGGATTTTGGTATGTGCTTAATTACACATACCTTTTACTTATAAAAACGAGCCTAAAATGACCAAAATATATCAAAAAAGCATTGTATTTGTGTGTTTTGTGATTTATGATGTGCAGGTAACAGATATTCATAAAAGGACAAAAACAAAGCCAAAACGGACAAAACCGAGCACGGGAATGGAAAGAGCGTGAAAAACCGAAGCCGAAGGTGTATACATCCTTAATGGGCCAACCCGTACCCATTTTAATGGGCCGGGTCAGCCCATTAACATTGTATCTTTACTAATATAAGCCTAAAACTAAAAGCTCAAAATCCTAAATAACAAATCCAATCCATTAATCCAAAAACCTTTTCCTGGCCCGAAATGAAATAAAAAGCCCAATCCCCTTAGTCCAAGTCAACCTTGTAATATATGGGTCAAATTCACTGTATACCATCCTCCTCCCTCCCATTCGTTTTAACAGCAACGAAATTTGCAACGGGTTTGTTAAAGAATTCCACCCTCACTTCATATTTTGACCCTGCATCCCACTCACAACCCCACTAACCCAATTCTCCCAATAGATGACAAGACTCGCGGCCATTCCTCATGATAAATTTTATTGACTGATAGGACATGGACAAGAATCAAGGGCTTTCTGAGATATAGATAAGATAAGCACAAACATGGATTCATAAGGCTCGATTGAAGCGTGGAGAAGACTCTCAAACCCTATAATCAGAAGAAACACAACTTTGAAGACCTAGACCTTCCTCTTCATTATAAATAGTAGGCACATTATTGGCCACAAGATTGGGATGTTTAGTTTTAATCAATCTAGTCTAGTTTTTAATATCTTATTATTGTAATTTTCAGCTTATACTAGTTAGCTTATTGTATTTCCTTTAAAAACAATGTATTCAGTTTTAAAGTTTAATGAAAGTTTAAGTTTTATGAAAAATCTATTTTCTGTTTATGCAATCTTATGTTTAAAAATGGTTTGATAAGCTTCAATAAGCTCTTGTTCTCTTATATTTAAGCTGGGGGCGGCATTTTTTATTAATAAGCTTTTCATAACTTCATAGTTTTTTAAAGTGTTTTCACTCATAATCCACCTCACATAAATATCCTCAGCTTATTTTTGTGGAGATAGTCGGATTTATAAGGGCGTATATGACCTACTAGCTTGTTTTCAAACAATCTAGAGCTTGTTGATAAGCTCTTAAGAGGCTATTTAATGCCCTTCGTTTGGAGACTCGCCCCCCTAAAACAAAAAAAAAAAAAAAAAAAAAAATAAAAAAAAAAGGGCTTTGTAAGTTAACTTTTCCATTTTATAGCTTAAAACTGCATTAGCTTATTAGATTGGTTATTTTCTGCTTATTACTGCTTATTTAGTGCTCATTTTTGCTTATTATTTCTTATTATTGCTTGTTCATGATTTAGAAGTCATTTAGTTTAGCTTTAGTATAAATCTGCCATTTATAGCTTA
>BQNB010010209.1:29931-35628 GCA_026074375.1 Tanacetum coccineum
TCCCGATTTTGACCCGTTTTCAAGCTATAAGATCAAACCCAGGTTCTATGATCTTCATACCTGCTCCTACACCCTTATAATGTTCATATGATCCTAAATAAACTCTTGTTAAAGTTTCATAACTCAATTCATGCTCATTTTCATTTTTGATCCAATACCATACACCCGAAACACTAATTTTATAGTTTTCTTAAAAACTCTAAAATGTATAATGGCTAAATGTTGTTATATATCTTCCTAACATGCTTAATTAATGTTTAAAATTAACCACTTTACTTGATTATTGAAGGGAATTTAATTATAAAAACCCGTGCCGTTTACAGTTTTGAAACCTTATTCGACCTGTTTTATTTTTAACTTAACGGAAAATCGTTATTTTTAAACTTTTGTTATGTTTAATACTTCATGTTTTAGGCTTATATTAATAAGCTATAACCTGATAAATGTCTTTTGAAAATGTTTTAAAATAAGTTGCATGGCATTTGGACTTGTTGTTGCAATAAAGTATTCCATCGCAAGGGGTATATATCATAACTTTCTGAATTCAATAACTAGAAGGGCTCGAATTATGTCATTTTATAAGTTATAACTATTAGGGTCTATTATGTCACTTCCAAAGTACAAGGTTTTAGTTGTATATCATTTAAACTTTGAAGGACCAAACTCGTAAAAAAGTGCTAAACTCCAAGGGTATATTCTTGCCACTTTTTCATACTCAAGGGTCTAAAATGTTACATTTTGGAAAAAGTATATTTATTCTGTTCAAATCATTACAAAACTAACTTTTAACTCAACGCCTTCTCGTGCTTATCATTTCCAGATATTGATTAAAATGCTTAAAACTGATTATATCGTACCACAATACTAGGGAGCTTCATATTAAGGGGTTTCATCTTGGTATTACATCTCTGAACTGTTGTTGTTGGGTTTACGATTTAAGTGCCCTAGGAGCTCCTCAAACGGTTTCTGAACGACTTACTGAATTATAATGGCCCGAACGGTGTGATACAATATTCCAAAACTTTCCAATCAAAACTTCTAATATATATTAGACTCTTCTGAAACCAAATGGTCTAGAGGTACATTACTACGACTTGACTTATTTACTCAGGTTGCGTCGGACGTGGGCTGTTTTACTATCATTTTGCTTTATTCAACCTTCCCTGTTGAGATTGTGATAAGGTCGTACATCTTCATTTTGGAATATTTATTACAACTACCTATCAGGTGAAGTTCATAACCTCGCCTTTACTTATTTACATGTTTTATAAACCCGCGAGGGGGATACATGCATGTTACAAATCTTTTACATACTAATTTATCTTATAACAATGTGATTACTGTTTCAAGTCCTTGTGAGAGTTCATAGCCCTACTTTTAATCTCTTTAATGATTTCATAAACCCGTGAGGGGGATACATGCTATAAATTACAATTACAAGTGTTTTTCCAGATTATATGCTATCCTGATATACCATTATAACTAATGTCTAAGTTACTTTATGCCAAAAGTCCCTCATTATCATGGACCATTAATCACTTTCGCTTGACAAGGACTAGATATTGTGGTTAGATCTATCAGGATTGAGATTCCTATTTGTGTTAGCCGGATTAGGTAACCAAAATACTTTATTTGATTTTTATAGGTTTTTGGCAATTACCTACACCGAGGGCCATTATCTCTCTTATAATATATACCACATCATTTTGGGTATATATATACACTAGTCAGTTTGTGTGCCATGAGCTTAGACAATAAAATAACAAATAACGAGACAATAACGCAATTATACCATAACATTATACATGCAATACCATTTTCCCATGATAATTGTATTCGTTGCAATTATTACAATATGGGATGTATTACAATGTAACACAATACCGCACTATAACGCATTACTATGACATGCTTCTATAACAATTACTTTTGCATGACTTGTATTAACTATAACATTTCAAACCTTTGAATTTCACTCAACACATTGTGTTGACTTTTTTAGCATGTTTATCTCAGGTTAGTGAGCAACATATGGCACGGAGACGAGTGGCCAGGGACTTGATGATGGCTATAACTTGTTATCATTACACTTTTGTATGTAACTGATTTTGGGACCTTGCCGTTGTTAAAATATGATTTTTAAATGAATGATAACGTATCTTTTGAACAACGTCTCTTTCTACATTCGTTTTCTTAGATTTATGTTGTTGTATCAGGTTAAGTCAATACCCTAGATTATAGCCTTCCGCTGCCTATATTTGTCAAATTGGGGGTGTTTACAGTTTGGTATCAGCGCCATGGTTATAAATATCAAGGTCATAATTCCTTCTACTTTTATCATAATTGTCTTGTGCTATGCCTGAAAATGCCTCATTGCCATATACATTCCTGAGACTACACCCCCTACAACCCAACAAGTATGTAAAAGATCCATAACTATTATTCTTATTAATAAATAAATTTATGTTAATTTACAATTGGGTTGTTATTTAGAACGGATGTCTTCTCCCAACCGCTTCTACTTCGATCTATCGAGGATTGCTTTTTCATTTTTGATTATTCTTAAATTACTTCGGGTCTCATATGGATTATTTCCCAGCTTCATCGGGAAGCATTTCTTTTAACTCTTCGGAAGACTCTAATATAATCCCATCAGTAATCTCACCTTTCTACAATAATCCTTATTTCACCATCAGATCCTATTACTCCACCAGCTATTTTAACTTCCGTTCTCAGTATTTCCACCATCACTACTTTGATCCCGATATTTCTGTTGTTACTGTGGAACGTTATCCGCATAAATAAAGAAAAACTTGTCTTCCATTCACTCTCTTTACTAATCCATCTCGGACTCAAACTGTTACGTGGTTTCATCTATCTTTCTCAGTTTATACTCTATCCATCCACTAAGATATTTAAAATAGGAAAAAGTTCAAGTAAGATACATCTGAAGCATCGTGAGAATCAAATCAGTAGATATTTTAAATTACTTAGAAGAACTCTCTTTTGACAGCATTGGAGAGAATTGTGTTGAATGAGATTCATGCTGAAAGAATGGAACTTGAGAAAGTCCGTTCTCAGTTGATGAAAACTTTTATAGGATGCTGTTTAGGGCTATGATTTTAGAGTTCTTTTGCGCACTACAGAAGTGGCCAAATCTTGATCATTTCTGGGAGGACACCTTGATGCGTATAACTATCAGTGCATGGTGGTTCGGGTGGTAGGGATTCGACCGGAGATCTGATTTAGGGGGTGTGAGGGTGCAGTGACTCGGGTGGGGGGGGTGTTTGTGTTGGTTTGTGGTTTGTGTTTGGTGTTGTTCGGTAACAGTGGGGTGTAATGTATGGCAAGTGTGGTGTTTGTTGTTTGTGTTTTTTGGTTAGTGTTGTATGTGAATAATTGTGTTTTGTTGTTTGTTGTTTTATTTTTGGTGATGGTGATGTGTTGATTCTTAACATATTCAGTTATTCCGGTTGTTTTGGGGGTTGTGTTAGTGTTGTGTTTGGGGCGTTGTTTGTGTGGTTTTTTTTGAAGTTGGTTGGTTTTCTTGGTACTGGTGTTGGTTTGTGTTTGTAATTGGGTTGTGGGATGATTGGTTATGATGATGGAGTTTGGTGTTTCAATTGGCTTTGTTGGGTTGTTGGGTGTGTTAAACCTTAATGTTTTACCACCCCTAAATATATTTACTAATATTTTTTTTTTCATCCTTTATCACAATCATATAATAAATAAAAACATTATCAAATCTTGGAACTATGTTTAGTAAGACAGGCAAGTTATTTTATGAAGGCAATCCCGTCATACGTACATTATTTTCCAGTTATCTCTCTTTCATCATATCCTCAATCTTTTGCGATCTTTATTCTCGTCTTCTCCATTATGAATCATACCCTAACCTCTAAGTACTCAAAATCTAAAAATAGGCATTACTCTTTAAGCATTTTAAGCTTCACATTTTCTTTTACTACTTTTCAAAACTTGTGATGTCATTCTTACTACGTGTTATCTTATGTTGATAGAATGCCTCCTAAAAGGACATCAACATCTGAAACACCAGCCATAACTTTAGCTACCATCCAGCAACTCATTACTAATGGCATTGCCACATCTCTGGAAACACAAACTACAGCAATGGCAAGTGCTAGTAATCCTAACAGGAACACTAGACCCAGAGAAATTCCTGTAGCAAAAAGAGGAAACTACAAAGAATTCATAAACTGTCAACATTTCTACTTCAATGGCACTAAAGGAGCAGTTGGCCTCATTCGCTGGTTTGAGCGGACTAAATCGGTATTTTCTCGTAGCAACTGTGCCGAGGAAAACAAAGTGACATTTGCTACCGATACTTTAACCGATGATGCCCTATCCTGGTGGAATTCATACGCTCAACCTATTGGAATAGATCAAGCCAATCAAATCACTTGGACCGAATTGAAAAGACTCTTAACCGATAAGTATTGCCCTCGAACTGAAGTCAAGAAAATGGAAGACGAATTTTACAACTTGGTTGTAAAAGGAAATGATCTTAAGACTTACATTAGGAGATTCCAAGAATTAGCCGTCTTATGCCAAAACATGGTACCAAATTCTGAGAAACTCGTGGAAGTCTTCATCAATGGATTACCCAGAAGTATTGAAGGAAATGTTACTGCCTCGAAGCCTCAAACTTTGGAGGAAGCCATCAACATAGCCCAGAGATTAATGGATCAGATAATAAAGCATGATTCTGTGCAAGAAGCTAATGATCGTAAACGAAAGCTTGAGGATAAGGGAAACATCATCAACAACAACTATCAGAATAACTATAACAATAACAACCGTAACAATGATCACCACCAGCAGCAGAACAGGAAGCAAGAAACCTTCAGGACTTATACTGCCACCAATGGGTATACTGGAAACCTTCCCTTGTGTAAAAGATGTAGACTACATCACACGGGACCTTGCAGTGTCAAGTGTCAGGTTTGCAACAAGATAGGACACCAGACCAAGTACTGCAAAAACAAAAGACCAACCACTAGAAACAATCTTCAAACCATATCCGTAACTTGTAATGCCTGTGGAAAGAAAGGACATTATGCGAATCAGTGCTCAAAAGCAAATAATTGGGCCACAAGAAAGCATACTTAGAGCCGATCTTGCTTTTGTTCACTTTAGGATTTCTACCCTAGAAACAACTCTTGAGGATATTCAAGTTTCATCAGAGTCTTCTTCAATCTGAAAAACTCCAATCATCAAGCTACAATCCTTTTCGTTTGTTACTTATTCTAGAATCCTGCTACGAGATATGTAGCATAAGTATCAGCTCTTTTAGAGTTTCATATGTAAAGCTATCCATGAAATAATAAAGTGATGATTTCGTTACATCTTGTTATCTGATGATATCAAAACGGCATCGTTTATCAATTCTATTATGTTCAACTCTAAATACTCTCCTCATACCTTTGAAACATAAATTATCATCCTCAATTATATGGGCGTCAGTACAATCAACATCTGAATATTATCTAACAATTCATTTTCTACACATTACCATATCGTGTTTTTATGCTTAGGTAAGATGATTTATGATCATCTTATTGAAATGAATTAGGTCACTTCTTCATTTGAACAAGGAAATTATAAATCTCCGAACTATGAATTTATAAATTCTCAGTTACAAGGAGTTAAACGCTTCTTTTTGTAAGTGACAAATTA
>BQNB010010209.1:38542-61533 GCA_026074375.1 Tanacetum coccineum
TTCAAGTCCTTATCCGTGTTTTTCTTCCAGCTTTGTGAGTCACACTATTTCCTCTTTATTTACCTGCATTCGTCATTGGTTTATTTGTGCTTGAGAACGTTTTGTTTAAAAGATAAGAACACACTACCAAATTGTAAGTTTCTTGTAAAACAGAAACATGCATGTTCATTTATGTCTGTAAAAGAAACAAGAAACAAAAAATTGTTAACTTATAATTAGAAGAAACCCTTAGTCATATCTTGTTAGGAAACCGTGTGCTAGACCTTTTTGTAACGAAATATATATACTTAATCATGGTTAGCCAAATTTCAAGTTTGAAAGCAAAACATTTTCTTTTTGTAAACCTTCTGATGTATGCGAGTTCATTGAGAAACCCGTATACAAACTTGACCAATGGAATTTCTGAACTTATCATTTGTTAACGTAGTATAAGAGTAGCGTTCATGCAAAATTTGAGCTTTTGACACTTTATAACGAAGCGGGAAATAGACTTACAAATTTGTTATTTTATGCATATGTAAACTGCCCTGTTGGGTCGACTTTAGGCCTTGTTCTGATCTACTTACACTTAGACATATAGTCAACAAATGGGGGCGTTTTATAGTCGACATGGTAGGCTTTATTTCGAAACTTGAATCACGGAAAACGGTTAAGAATCAAGCCCGCAAATTGAGTCTCAAGTTAGTGTTGTTGTCGCGTGTTCAGCAGTTAATACTGTTGGAAGGTCGCGACACCACCACATTTACACCTATTTTTAACCCGCTTAATCACATCTAAACGTAAAACTTAATTAATAAAAGTTGTAGTGGACCTGACATAGTTTATAAATGTACTTTTAGTTTGTCGTAAGGTTAAGTAACGAACTCGCAAATAGGACTAAAAGTTAGTACTGCTGTTGCGTGTTCCAACAGTTAAAACTGTTGGTGGAAGGGGTCGTGCACCCTTACTTTAGCCTCGTTTTTAGTCACTATAATGACTTCGAATGACAAAACTTATAAAAGATGAATTGTTGTACTCTTGGCTTAGTTTTCAAAAGTATTTTTGGTTCATCATAATACTGAGTAATGAATTTGTAATCCACGATCAAAATCAAACGAAAGTCATCTGAAAAACACTTGGCCAAAAATATTGTTTTTCTGCTTAAGCCTAGCCACGACCCCCTTGTGTTTGGCTACGTTTTTAACATATTAAACGATATTTATGTTTGTAATTTCATTAAGTAACGAGTTTAGAAATTGATCGTAAAATTCTGCATTTATCCCCCGAGTTTTATAAATAAAACTTGATTTTTAAATTCATATTGTTATAACTTCGACCATTTGTTTGACACGTTTAGAGGCGAAACCAAGTATCGACTGAATTAACTAGAGAAGTACTTACGACATAGTCTTTAAAGTATCCGATATCATAATCTACATATTTAATGGTAAGAAATTATGACCCGATACATTTGGCCAATTTTCATGAATAATCACATTTTAAACAAGTAATATTTCTCAAACTCAAGCACAATACTAAGGACAAGATTGCATGCATTATAGTATATTACATAATTAGTAATATGAGTACTATTTATTTAGGTAGCGGATAGAGTTTTGCATTGTTTTCGCGTGCACCATTTACCTTGCTCGCTTCATATTTATTGCTACCTCATTAAGCGCGAATGTTATGAATAGATCTATTTAGGAATTAACATCCCCGTTCGGGCAAGCAGCACTTGCTAGTATTCCGGTTGAACGGAATGACGAACGCATACCATGTCGGACTCATAGATGTTATGGGTTGAACATCTACATTGGGCACCATCGCATTATTTATATGTAGTTGATACATACATTGTTGAGCTTCAGTGTCATGAGCTTAGTGCATTTCGTAATACATTTTTGTGATATTGTTTTTGTTACTCTATTACAGGGAAATCTTGCTATCCGGCTCATTTAATTTATAAACCTATAAATTCACCAATGACGTTTTAAAACATGGTCTCTCAGGTACATAAGTGCTAGGTGCTTACTTGATGTGCATTGGAGTCCAAACAATTCAAAATTACTTTTCAAATGACACTTAGATGTCGATCTCTCATGACTTGTGCAATGGTATTATGAAGTAACGCTCCCGGAACATCATTTCTGCTGCGACCCATTTTAGGGGTGTTACACAAGATACCCCTAGTACACCCCTTTGAGACTATCTTTTTTGCGGTTCTCGTAATTTTCTGGTGGATTCTGGATTATAAATGAAGAGAATTGTTTACACCCACACCAAATGTTACACCCAAATCTCTTTAGCCTTCCTTGTATGTACTCACCTTTAGTACATTATTGTTATCATATTTGTAAACCCAGTTAATTATTTACTTGAGTGTGTGGGACGATTGGGACTCATGGTAGTTTTTATTTTATAGAGCAATAGGGAAGAAGTTAATTATTTCCTCATACGTGCTTAATACACTCCATGTTTATTGATTCTTTCAATTCGGGTCATTAGATTAGTTTTTCATTGTGTATCAAAAACTCAAGTGTAGTGATGTATCTATAAACCCCAAGTTATGTATTATTATGTTTAAGCAAATGGCAGGGAAAAGTGTACGAAAAAAATATAGAAAATAAAGAGAAAAAGAAAAAAAGAAAATGGAAAAAATAGATAAAAAAGTGAAAAAAAAATGTACGGGCTGCCATCTTGCTTATATTTATGTTTATGTCAAAATAGAGTCAGAAAAGAAAAAGAAAGTGTTTGATGTAGAGTTTTGTATATCTTAGTCATAGTGTGGTCGAGTTTTGGCTTAGCAACGCCTTCGCATGTACTCTTGTATATTAATTAACTAACCACCACCCAAATTCACCCAAATATATCCCATCCGTTTCTGTTTCATTTAACTTACACCGATACATCATAGCCCTTTAAAGACCTATTTGATAGTAATTTTTAGGTGCTTACGTCATACCGGCGGAGGTTTGATCCTTTATCAAGCTTATAGTAATTTATATGTTATGATAGGTAATGAGTGTTACTTTCTGTTTCCCATATTGTTATAATTCATTATACACCCGAGAGAAAGAGAGAATCTAAATACTTATTGTGAGGCGCTAGTGTATAATTTCCGTGCTTTTAATTACGATGTCTAGTAGGTTGTGTCATAAACTATCTTTGAAAAGTAAGTTAAATGCCCCCAATATTGCTATTGTTTAGGTAGAAAAGCCCATTTTCTTGAGGACAAGCAAATCTCAAGTGTATGGGTATTTGATGAGGTGTCATTTTATACACTTTTTCATAAACATTTAACCCCTTAAATTACGCAAATATCTCTAAAATACGTGTTTAATCGTTTCTTTTTGTGTTTTTAACACTTGGATGGCATTTATAGGAAATACACGTGACTTGGGCTTATTTGGGGAAGAAACAGACAAGATTACAACTCTACACCAAAGTCGATGAAGAAAATGCGTACAATGGCTAGAGACGGCGTTAGAAATACTGGCGACGCCATTAGAATTTGTGAGTGACGGCATCAGGATATTTGAGACGGCGTCAAAATGTAACCGACTTAAAGAATCCATAAGAAGATTCGGTAAAGCGACAGTGTCAAGATTCTTACGACGCCGTCGCGATTGTTTTTCTATATATACAAATTCAGAATTAGGGTTTTAAGAGGTGGAACTCAGGAGTCATTATTAGAGTACGATTATCAGTAGTAGTTAGGTCGTTTTTAGGGTTCTAAACCCCTTTGTAACCACCTAAACTCCATGTTTTGATCAGTGAAGTTCTTTATCTTTTAATCTTTCAATATCTTTGTGTGTTGTCTGATTAACTATTGTTCTTCGCTTCTCCTTAACATGCTAGGCTAGATCTTATAGTGTTTGGTTATGATTGTATGTGAATTAGTTTATAGATCCTTTTAATATTGCTTCTTGTTGATGGATGTGCGCGTTAGGCTTTAGAAAACTAGCCAAAAAATATTACATTGGTATAGATTTCTAGGGAAACGTGATTGTGTAGAAAGGATTCCATCGGTAACAGTCTTTATATTACCTTACCCATCTATGGATGATCACCTTTTAAGTGTTTTAATGCATGTAATGTACTCTTAGGGGCCTTGTAATCGTTTTCATACTACCTTACTTTTGTGTTGCCTTAACGGAATATTACGTAGATGGCGGGTTAGTGTAATTCGTTCATAACTTAGGAAATACTTACACATTGCATCACAAGTTTGAGAAAGCAATTGAATTAGGAGAAGAAAACTAAGGATCATGCATGATTAAGTAAACACTTTTATTTACCTATACGTGTTTCCATAGTAGCTTACATTTAATTTAGTTTAATTAGCTTAAAACCAAACCCCTTCAAAACCAAGATTTCACCTGCTTTCTTAAAAAATAAAAACAAAAAAATAATATTCTTTCAACCTCTTAGACCTTAGTTACGTTTAGTTCAAGCCTTCCCAACCTATTCCCCTAGAGAACGATAACAACCCCCGAGTCTTACATATACTACACTACAGCGGTTAGGTATACCGCCTAGGGAGTTGTAAAACTTCTTATGAGTTTATACAACGATCACATCAATGATCTCGATAGATGCTCCTTCGTCCACGTGTATCCTTCGGACTAGATACCCTTCCACTTTCGACCTCGACCATTGGAGCCTCCCCCGAGAGGTCTTGCATAAAGACAGGCAGGAACGTAATGGGGACATTCATCCATTCTTCATCTACCATCATGGATTTTCTCTTCCGGTCTTCTACCTGGCACCTTTCCATGTTTATTATTTTTCCCTTCTAAGGACCATTTCCTCTATGTCATCCTTTTCCCTTTTGCCTCACATCTTTTACCAAGTGATTTAGCCTGCCAGATTTTAAAGATATTTCCAAATGCTTTTTTAACTAAAAGCAATCGTTTGTATTGTGGCCCTTCTCATTGTGGTAATCAAAATACTTGTTCAAGTTTTCTTTGATGGGTGCTCCTACCAATGGTGGTGGTTGTGGCAGGCACAGCTGATGCTTTGTGGCTAGAATTTCTTTGGGGATGATTATTACTGAATCCAAGGTTAATACAACTCTATTGTCTATGTGGTATTCTCTAAGGTGACGAAAGTCTTGGTGAGGGCGATGCAGTGCTACATACGGTGCATGGTGTTCTTATGGTCGGAAGGGAGGTTTGTGATCCGGCTTACAACGTGTATTTCTGTACGGACCTCTCTGAGGGCGATCATTCCTTTGTACCCACTAACCTTGCGTCTCTTTTTGCTGGAACTCCCCCTTTCGTAGTTCTTTGTCATGAAAAGCTTCTTCTAATCGGACATAATCATCTACCCTTTTAAGCATCTCATCAACAGTCTTAGGTATGTTGTCTGAGAAACGCTTAGACAATTCTGGGCACTTATGCAAGCTCATGAAGGATGAGATCTGCATCAGTTTTGGGACATTAGGAATGACATTGGACTCACTTACCCATCTTTCTTTCAAATTTGGGAGGCTCTCATTTGCCTTCCAGATTATTTTTGAGATTTTCTTTAGGTCTTTGGCATAGGCCTTGAGCATCCCAAACCTATTTAGAAAACTTTGCTGGAGGTCTCCCCAATTATTAATACTTCCCGGATGTAGCTTATCAAACCATGCTCTCGCCTTTTGTAACCTTTGTCAATTTTCCAGACTTGAAATGTACTATTTAACTCTTTGATTTATTGACTTTTACTGTTTCCTAGCAGAACAGTTACCGTGCTAACGGTTGTTAATTTATAATTTATTAAGTTAATAATTCACTTTATGCTTGAATTATTTCTTTTTAAACGTTTACATCTTTATTTAATCACTTACCAGGAAATTTATCCCGCATTCAACTTTAAATGTCAAACAACGCATCCTGGTACGTCAAATTTATGTCTATACTAAAATAAAACATTTTAACTATGAATTTATTTCTTTTGATATTCTTAAGACTACTAAAATTATTTATAACGCTTACTTAAAAACTTGAACCTTCGGGATTCCGTTACTTACGAACTAAACACGTTACACATCTCGACAAGGGTCCAAAAATTTAAGATAGGATTCCCTATACCCCATCTAGCCCAACCGGCCCCCATCATGCCCCATTCCTCCCTATCTTTTGCTAACCAACGTGTCCTATATTTGTCTACACCTTTCATTTTAAACACACACATTAAACCCTTTCTTTCTCTCTTCTTTTTTTTGGGTCGGACCGAACTCAAAACACCCCTAAACTCATAATTTTTCATCTTGTTTCAAGAAAATGAAAGCTTAGGTACACTCGGGTTAGGTTCTAGTGATTTGGTTGGGTAAATAACAACATTTGGGTTGTTTGGTTGTCTTAATCTCCTCCTAAAACTCTCAATTTGTAAGTTAACTATTTCTTAATAATATTTGTACTTTTTAACCTTATATTACATAAACACTAGTTGTACATTTATTTTGTAAAAATAAAAAGTTAAAAAGTTACAAAAACACTAAAAAGGTGCGGTTTGGTTCGAAGATAATGAAAAGGAATATTAGGTAAAGTATCATTGTAATATTATGGTTGTGTTGGTGAAATAAAATGTTGTGTCAAAAATGCTTAAAACTTATTTCGGCTTATTAATAAGCAGACGAGCGCTTATTATAGTTTATTATGGCTTATTATGGTTTCGGTCAAAAAGGAAAACAAAGAAATGAAGTTTTGGTCCATTAAACTTTCGGTCTATTTTTTATTACTTATTTTTGCGGCTTATTTTTGAAACTAAAAAGGCTTTGTAGCTTAATGGCTTATTTATAAGCTTGTTGTGGCTTATTTTGGGCTTATGAAGCCTCGGTCCAAAAAGCCAAGCCCAACTGAGGCTTAGGCTTGGGCTTGTGAGGTTCGGCTTATTTTTTTGGTTATGTTTTAGCTTATTTTGATAAACCATGTTCTTATTTGCTTCTTGTATAGCTTATTGGATTCATTTTTGGGCTTATTATATATTTGGTATGTCGTTTGGGTTTTAGTGGACCGAATGGCCCAACAAAGGCCTAATGAGTCTCGGCTTATTTTTGGGTTAGATGTTTGGCTTATTTTCAACTTATTTAAGTGCTTATTTAATTTATAAGGTGTTGTTTTGGTTTAAGAGGTTGGATTGCTTATTTGTGGTCATTGGGCCGAATAGCCCAAAATGAGCCCATAAGCTCGCGGCATGTTGCTTATTGGCTACACGGCTTATTTTGGTGACTTATTTCATTTGCTTATTTGACTTTGGCATTTTGGCTTATTGATATTATTGAATATTTGGTTATTTGGGTAAACTAGAAAATTCGTTTTCGGACTAAAACTATAAACAAAAAACTTAACTAATAATTTTGGACTAACATTAGGCCTTGTGGCCCAATGAGTGAAAAACAAGCAAACTTGGACATTTAGGACGGATTTTTGATCGATTTATTGAATTTATATTTATATAAGTTTAGGAGAGTTACAATAGACGTTTGAAAATGTGTTTGGATAAAACGTAGCGTAAACGTGGTAATTTGGCATTTTGTCGGGAATTAGTCTAGTTGAAAAAGTGTTTTACAATGAGGTCTACGACCTTGGAAAGTGTTTATAAACAAACAAGTCATGCCGAAATTTTATAAAAATATTATACTTAGAAATATTTTCACAAAGACCTACTTTCTTAAAACCCGACAAAAAGACGAAATAATAAAATAGTATTATTTTAATATCCGACTAAAAGACAAAAAATATAGTTTTATACAAAACTTCTATTATTTAATATGTGTGTCTAAAACATTGTTAACACTTATATCAAGAACGTCTTATCTAATTAACTTGGGGTATCGGGTAAGCTGCCGAAACATGTTTAATTCTTATTTAATTATTTCGTATTCATTTATTTCTTATACATTTATTTCTTATCTATTTATTTCTCATTTATTTATTTCTCATTTATTTATTTCTTGTTTACTCCTCGTTCAGTTATTTCTTATTTACTCACCTTCTTATTTAGTCCCGGATTTTCTATATAATACATATATGTATATATATCGTACTTTGACATAAGTTCATCGAGTCAAACTTATCAACCACCGCACCAACAATGATACAAAACCTTTTACAACAATAATACAAATCCTTTTACAAACACATATGCATCATTTCATTATCATATAGCATATCTCTAAAATAAAACTTTATTAATAGGTCGTGACCGGGCACCGTTACACGTTATTCCTTGATCATTTATTTCAGCTACTTTCATCCTTATTTAAGGTGAGTCTTCATAGTCCCATTTTTAAACTATTTTTCCTTTGGGGAAAAATGATACTCAAATATTTTCAAACTGTTTTACTACTGTGCTAAACTATCTTTACATTTTTGGACAATATTCATATGTGCTTATAATTGCGTACTTGATGTGCTTGAATACATGATCTATCTATGATGACCATGTTATTAATTCTTCATAATACTACTTAGCCGACTGTGTAGCTCCAGCTGGTAGGCGATAGGTTTGGAAAATTGATGACATCAAATAACGGTACATTTATACCATTATTTATACCAATTAAATTACCCACTATTATATATTTATTGCAAGAATTGTTACTTAATTGCTTAAAGTTGTTAATTGCAGTAATTACGAAGTGTTTTGTGAAGACAATCTAAAAGGTGCACATTTTGGAGGTTAAACGATGATATTTAAAGATACTTATTTCTGATTCAATACATCGTATCCAGGAAAGAAGATACGACGTATCAGCACCTGGACTTCACAAGAAAACACGTATGTTCAATTCCTAATACGGCATATCCTGCTTACTACATACGTCGTATCTAGTTGGTCAAACAATTAAAGATCTTCCATTAAATGTGATTAAGGAAAGATATAACTGATTGATTGTGAACGTAGTGCGTACTCCAAGGAATACACCACTATACGCCGTATTGACCTTACTCAATACGGCGTATCACTAATTTTCAGAGACTATAAATAGAAGACTCAAAAAATGAGTTTTCAGTGTGCAGAATCATATTCTCTATAACATAAACATAAAAGTCAATTTTCTAAAGTGAAGAAGAGAAGCCAAGGTCAAGCATCAATACGATTCCACAGAAGACACCGTGTAATTCCTATACTCTTGTAATCGTTTAATTTTTGGTATCGTTCGGTAAAACGTTGAGTTTACCTTGGTTAATTGATCACACTTGTATAATTACAATGGTTATGGGCTAATACCCTTGGGTATTAGCCATCTTAATGAAGATTCTGTAGGAACCCGATTTACACTTTCACTTCATAACCCGAACCACGAATCAAAGAAACTAGAGAGAGAGAGAGAGAAAAGAGAGAGAGAGAGGAGAGAGAGATGAGAAAAAAGATATATTGAAAATAATAAAAACTTAGATATTTTCTAAAAGAAAATATCTATATATATTTAGATATTTAGAAAATATCTAAATATATATATACCCCTACCTTTAGATTAGTGAGCTTAGTTGGTATGACAAGTGACCCTTGGATCAATAACTACGTTCTTAATCATTGGTAAAGACTTGAACAATGAACTACCAGTGTATAAAATACCGTCAAGCAGTAAGTGGGTAAAGTCCCGATGGGCTAGGGTTTAACAAGATCACCATTGCTTTAATCCCTAAGATAGATTATAATTAAACTAAAGGATGCTTTATGCGGATGC
The DNA here is from genome assembly GCA_026074375.1 of Tanacetum coccineum. Taxonomy (NCBI): domain Eukaryota; kingdom Viridiplantae; phylum Streptophyta; class Magnoliopsida; order Asterales; family Asteraceae; genus Tanacetum; species Tanacetum coccineum. The sequence continues at coordinate 48,207 of BQNB010010209.1, forward strand.
GTTAATTGTGACAGGATTCAACATGTCTAGGTCTTAGGATGATGTCCCGCCTAAGTCTTAAGAATGATATGCTGCCTCGAGATAAGTAGTCATTACACTAAACAAACAAACCGACATTTAATTAGATTTAATATGGCTAATACAGTTTTCTATCATTTGGTTTGTACCGCTCTTTTATCTTCTGATTTTCTTCTTGCGTGATTATTGTGTATTGAATTGATTTTAGTCACCATAAAACATGTGCCAGTCTCTCAGGCTGAAAACCCCCCTTTATCATTAGAACTAGGTTTAGCATAGGTTTAACAAGTAATTAGAAATAACTAGTCTAATAAGATTAACTAAAATACTGATAGAATATAAGATTAACGAACTCGCTCTTAGTGTTCGACACCCTACTTACCACGAAACTCCATCTAATCGAGTACACAGGCCGTTAAAATGTTGTTTTAGGATAAGTCGGCTAAATATAAATTTAAAACTTGGTAATCAATAAAAACAACCTACACGACAGTACATCAAGTTTTTGGCGCCGTTGCCGGGGAGTAAAAAAGATTAATCTTTATTCTTATTAGTATTTCTAACCCTTAATTAGCTTAGCTTAGAATAATCTAATTCTTTAAATTCTGTTTGTATTTAATTAATTGTGTGTTTAAATTTCTGCATTATTTAATTATTTTCTAAAGTACTCTGTTCTCATATACCACCTGATACGGTGTATCCACCAACTGGATATGACGTATCAAACCTTCTACCCAGACAGCGTATTAATTTTTGTAGTCTAAACAATGTATCCTGTTCTTCCAAACAATACGGCGTATTCTGCAAACTCAATACGACGTACTGACACTCAACAGATCAATACGACGTATTCAAATCAATTGAATACGGCGTATCGATCTCCTGACACAGTAGTCATGATTTTTCGTATTCAATTTCCTGTTTTCTGTGTTCTCCTCACTGAGGGCACATCTTACTGATTGTTTGTTCTTATACTCAAGAAGCGTTTGACAAAAATAGGAACTATGACAAAACCCGCCTTTGAGGATAACCTTCATGGTTCGGATGATACAACACGTAAGCCTATCAAGAACACCAAACTTATGATTGGCGATGAATTTGTGAAATGCCTTCAATAGAATTGATGGAGGCGACGTTATCGACCACGCTTCAAAAGTACTTGAAATATTGGAATGGATCAAAATTCCTAATGTGGACAAAAATCAACTTCGATTGCACGTTTTCCTAATTTCGCTTAATGGACATGCAAGGAAATGGTGGGATAATGAAATAAAAGGTACAATCACCACTTGGAACGAATTAAGTGAGAAATTTTTTCTTAAATATTATCCACTATCCCATACTTGCAATAGTAAAATCCCAGATGACTTAAACAACGGGACTAGCTTTCTTGAATTTTTAAATTAGCTGGGATCAAAATTCAAGAATCATTAGAACATGGATAAAAACACTAAGAACGGACTATGGGATTTTTATGTTAAGGAATGTCATGATAAGGGATCAATAAGCGACACTGAATAAAGTAAAGACGAATGCGACGAACCCTACAATAAAAACCAAAAAAAATTCATGTTCTGATTCATTCTTAAAGCCCTATTTGGATGCACAAGAAGGGGATGGAATCTACAATTTTAAAGAAAGCAATTAGTATTCCCCTTAAATACTAGTTTCTGCTGAGTGCGACATCAATGATCCAAATGAACTATTCAAATCCGAAGAATTCACGGTCGTCTGATACTCGATAGGGTCTGATGAAGAATTCATTACCCTCAGTCCAAGCAAATATGACACTTCGGAAAAAAACCCATGGGAGCATGTCTTTCATCTACCATGACCTCTTTAATAAGAAATATCACGGATGGCACGTGAAGCGCACCAAGTAGAGAAATGAACACTAGCTGAAAGAAAAGTGCTTACCGAGAGACAACCCGGCTATTTTAATTGTTTCATGTTTGTAATTTTAATTGTTTGCTAAGTCTGTCTTCCCAGACATTCCATACGGTGTATCAAACCCTATGGATACGGCGTATGGACATGTCTGGACGTTATCAGTCCTTAATTTCTGCATTTAAATTCCTACAAACATTAAAACAATTGTTTTTACAGGATGCAATATGGTGTATCCTTGGGTTTGGGATACGGCGTATTACCTACCGGTACAGTATGTGTGTTTATTTTTGTGCATTGTAACCATTGTAAAACCGAGATAGGAATTGCATGTTTTGTCTTCTAAACTTTTATGCAGGACCTTGATGTATCAAAATCGACAAATTGGTGATTATCCATTAGCTTGGATACGACGTATAGACCCCTTTTGAAAATCTTACCAGTTTAAATTCCTTTTTTACGCGTTTTGTTTGTCTTTACGTTGTATGCACGACTCCTTGCAACCTCTATACTGGTATCAGTTTTCCCAATTTACCCTGATTTAGATGGTTAAAATTCATAATCGATGTACTGATCCTAATTTTATTTTAAAATATGGTACCTCTTACCTTAGGGTATAGAGACACCCTTGCTTAGGTACCAGTTGAGGGGTACTCTGAGGATATCATGCAGAACTACGAGCAGAGGACTATGAGACGATATTTGTTGGTCAGTTAACGCGGGTCACCGTACTAAGTTTTTACGGGGTTGACCGATGAGATGAGGCAGACTTTAGCTGGTAGGTTGAGGATGGTTTATACTAGGGATGATGGACATGAGTTGTTCACTAGTCATGCATGGAGGAGATTGTTTGAGATCTAGGGACCGTTAGTTTGAGAGTTTATACTGGAGTTCCTCAGTACTTGTAGGATGAGTGATACGGAGATGGGTTTAGACGTTGCTGATACCCTATGTTTTCAACTAGGTGGAGCTAGACGTAGGATTCTTTGGAGGCAGTTTATTCTAGCATTGGGTTTACATACTAGTGAGGAGATGGCAGAGGATGGGTTTAAGACGTACTGGCTGGGGAGTGAGAGAGTGATCCCTGATAAGGGGGATCTTAAGGATTACTGGATTGATATTTTTCCGGATAGGGACTTTCTGGGGCCGGCTCCCTCTTATGTTTGCATCAGAGACCATGTGAGGAGGTTATGACACAGGATGATATCTTGCAGCATTTCTGGTAGAGGACAGGCACCTGAGAAGGTAACCGATATCAATCTTTTTTATATTAGGGGCATGGACCGAGGGACTGCCAACGTCTTATATTTGTTAGCGTAGTACTTGTTCAGGCATGCTGAGGGGAGGAAGAGTGGAGCTAGGTTGTCTGGAGGACACTTCATTGGGCGTCTTCCTGCTTATTTTGGTCTTGTTAGTGATGATGGATTGAGAGGTTTGTCGTTGATTACCCGTAAGCTCCCTATGATCGATTTACATGAGTTTGTTAGGCTCAACATCTGTGAGAGGCTCTGTGATACATGGTCTTGGATAGCTATGAGACCAGAGAGGCAGCCGGATGCTATGGCTGGTGCTCCTGAGGCCGCTAGGGATGCTCCTGCAGTTGATGAGGGTGCTCCGGCTAATCCAGCACCTATGCAGGCACCTCAGCCACCACATGCTGCCCCCAGGACTATGCCTTAGAGGATTGCAAGGCTCGAGGAGGAGGTACACGAGTTATGGCGGAGCATTGTGGGACTGCGTGGAGATGTCGACAGATCGATCACTGATCATAGTAGGTTCGCTACATGGATGGTCAGTTGCATGACTCAGCTAATGGATGCTAGTGGTCGCACCTACCAGGCCTTCGACAGCACTCTCATAGGTAGCTCGTGGTTTCCCTACCAGATACGTACCAGGCGCCGGACCGGCGATGCCAGCACCTCCACAGCCCAGTAGGACGAGCAACAGCCAGACCCATGATCCCTCTACTCCTTATCTTTTTGTTTCTATCTTTTGTACACTTATTTATTCATATCATGATGTATCAAACTCAAAACAGGTTGTTATTTATTTATGTGTATTATGATGTGATGGTTTTTGACTTGTTTGTGAATGACAGAATCAAGCCTGGCAGTAAGTTCAGCAACATAGCTTATGGATTACAAAACAAGAACGAATTTACGAGTGCGAGTGATTAAAAGATGAATAAAGAAGAGAAAAAAGTCTAACTTAAAGACTGGCTGAAAGAAAAGTGCTTACCGAGAGACAACCCGACTATTTGTAATTGTTTGTCATTTAATTGTTTGCTGAGTCTGTCTTCCCAGACATTCAATACGGCGTATTGAACCCCTATGGATACGCCGTATCTACATGTCTAGATGTTATCAGTCCTTTAATTTCTGCATTTAAATTCCTGCAAAGTTTTAAACATTTGTTTTTACAGGATGCAATACGGCGTATCCTTGGGTTCGGGATACGACGTATTGACTACCTGTACAGTATATGTATTTATTTTTCTGCATTGTAACCATTGTAAAACCAAGATAGGAATTGTACGCTTTGTCTTCTAACTTCTATTCAGGACCTTGCTGTAATAAAATCGATGAATTGGTGATGGTATACTCTAGAAAAAGACTTGTGTTGAACTCATACGGGCATTTTGACGCCTCTTCAACACACTTTTGCTCAAGAACTCAAATTAGAGAATCATCCCGAGCAAAATATCAAGGGAGTTCCTCGTTCTAATTCTATTTCCCGTTTTCTTTAATTGTTTTATCTGTACAACGATGACGTTGTATAATTTTAGTGGGGGGATGGAGAATTAAAACGCCTACTTGTCCTTCTTTTTACAAATAATATGCAATATGCTTAAATTATGCCAATTTTTTTTAAAAAATTTAGTATAACTTTTGTAAAAATTACTAGTTTCATGAACTCGCGCACTATAACCCTTAATGACAAATTGTGAGAATTAAGCCTATTCTGTGTCCAAACGTTTACCAAAAATCCTACAAAAATTATAAGTGTGCTGGTGATGAAGTGAATTTTAGAACTTGGCTTGGCATATCACTCGAGACCACAATAATGAGTACTATAGACTTAGATGGAATAACATGTTTAACTGGTAAATTTCTAGGAATACACCAAAAAGCCTATATGTTGAGTTATTAACTAACCACACTGGTTAGTTAACCCCCGTATAACCCTTTGCTTACTCTCACTATAAGAGTAAGATCCCTAGAAAAACCTGTTGAGCCATTCCTGTTTTTTTTCACACCAAAATGTTTATTTTGTTACACCTTTACACATTAGCCTACCCTGCAGATTAAGCATGTTTAATCAAAGTTGCTAGTTGCTTTTGTGTAAAGTTTTGTAGTTCCTGTGTCAAAGTGAAATTTTCTATCTCTAGTTAGGTCGGGAAATTGCACAATGCAATGGGAATATAAAAGTATGTAGCTTATGTATTTTGTTACTTTCGCAATTATGATATATGTTAGTAAGATGAAGTGTTGAAAGAAAAAATTATTCGGATGAATTATGATGGTGAAGACGGTGAAATTACACTGAGATTTATGTTTAAAAATTGAAAAATAGAAAATTGCAACAAAAAAGAGAAAGAAAGATTGATAGTCGGTTCGTTAAGCTTAAACCGATAAATTACTTGAAGGATCGATTATTCGTTGATATGTGGTGAAAATCAACGATGTATAGTTTTGTATAAAAGTGGGTGATATCACTACTTGTTTGTAATGTTTAGGACGATTGGGAGGTTGACCACTATGGGAACGCCAACTTAGGTTATCTTTGTCATTTCTATGATCGAGATGTTTGTGTATATTTCTGAGTCTTTATCATGGAACAGTCGGGAAAAGTTTCTAGCAACTATATACCTTATTTGTTCAGGCTTAATATATTTGTTTTGTGAATTTTACTTAACAACCATTTACTTCCCTTTTCTAGCAACTAACCTTAGGTTTTACTCGAACAAGGATGTTATCGAGTCATGCATGTCTATTCCGTCGTTACAGCTATGTATGCGTGATTCAACTTGCCTGGGGTTTCTTACTTTTGGTTGATCATTAGAAGATCCCATACCTTATATCATTCTTCGTCCTAACCCTTGGTTAAACTCGAATGAGGATGTGATCGAATTATACATGTCTATTCCGTCGTTACGGCCATGTATGTATGATTCAGCTGCCTTGTTGGTGTGGTATTTGATGTGTTTCAAAAGCTTTAAATTTATAATGACTGATAGTACCGATTTATTATAGGGAACCACGGGCTAAAAGTCATAACCCCACGTATGTAGTATAACCTTTTTAGGTAAGACCAGGTTGTTCCATAGGGATTTGAGTAGTGTTCAAATAATCCGAAATCTAAAATTTAGACTTTAACAGTTGAAGTAACTTTAACTTTTACAATGATAATAACGGATGACTAATCGAATAGTTAATTATATTAATACAAATTAATTCTAAGTGTTGGAAATTGATTTGACCTCAAGGATGGGGCATTAATTTATAAAAAGGATTCTCGTCAGAAACGTATTACAAAATAACCTTGTTTAAACCAAGGACTTTATTTAGTATACTCTCACTATAAGAGTAAGATCCCCTAGAAAAACCTGTTGAGCCATTCCTGTCTTATTCACATAAAATGTTTATTTCGTTACACCTTTACACCTTAGCCTACCCTGTAGATTAAGCCTATTTAATCAAAGTTTCTAGTTACTTTTGTGTAAAGTTTTGTATTCCCTATGTTAAAGTGAAATTTTCTATCTCTAGTTAGGTCGGGAAATTTCACAATGCAATGGGAATTTAAAAGTTTGTAGCTCGTGTATTTTGCTACTTTTGCAATTATGTTCTATATCCGAAGATGAAGGCTTTAAAGAAAAATTATCCGGATGAATTATGATGGTGACGAAGGTAAAATTACACCGAAATTCGTATTGTTATGTTGGAAAAAAATGGAAAAATAGAAAATTGCATCAAAAAAGAGAAGGAAAGATTGATAGTCGGTTCATTGAGCTTAAACCGATAAATTACTTGGAAGGATCAATTATTCGTTGATATGTGGTGAAAATCAACGATGTATAGTTTTGTATAAAAGTGGCCGATATCACCACTTGTTTGTAAAAGTATGTATAAGTTGGGATGATTGGGAAGTTGACCGTTATGGGTACGCCAACTTAGGTTGTCTTTGTCATTTCTATGATCGAGATGTTTGTATATATTTCTGAGTCTTTATCATAGAACGGTCGGGAAAGTTACTAGAAACTATATACCTTATTTGTTCAGGCTTAATTTATTCATTTTGTGAATTTTATTTAACAACAATTTACTTCCCTTTCCTAGCAATTAACCTTAGGTTTTACTCGAACAAGGATGTGATCGAGTCATGCATGTCTATTCTGTCATTACGGTCATGTATGCGTGATTCAGCTACCTTGTTGGTTTATTACTTTTGGTGAAAGTTAGAAGATTCATACCCTATATCATTCTTCATCCTAACCCTTGGTTAAATTCGAATGAGGATGTGATCGAATTATACATGTCTATTCTATCGTTACGGCCATGTATGTATGATTCAGCTGCCTTGTTGGTGTGGTACTTTTGGTGAAAGATTGTTAGAATGATCAACCTTAAGCCTAATTACCCAATTTACCTTTTGACTTGTTTCTCCTTAGCTCTAGTGGTGGAGATGTGTATCCTTGCCAAGCATATGATAGAAAACTAATCACGACCGAGCAAATGAGCGTACCTATTAAATGTTACACCCTAGATTAGTTGAGTGATCTGAGTGTTTTCATTTCCCATATTTCGTGAGGTGCTTGGTTTTGTACAGGTGATTAAACGAAAGAAATGCTTAACGGAAAAATCCTTAACTTCGGTTAGGATACATTTTCAATAAATTTCTAGAGTCTACTTGAGGACAAGTAGGATTCAAGTGGGGGGATATTTGATGACATCAAATAACGTTACATTTATACCATCATTTATCCCAAATAAATTACCCACTTTTATATAATTATTGCAAGAATTGTTACTTAATTGCTTAAAGTTGTTAATTGCAGTAATTACGAAGTGTTTTGTGAAGACAAGCTAAAATGTGCACATTTTGGAGCTTAAACGGTGATATTTAAAGACACTTATTTCTGACTCAATACACCGTATCCAGGAAAGAAGATACGGCGTATCAGCTCCTAGACTTCATAAGAAAACGGGTATGTTCAATTCCTAATACGGCGTATCCTGCTTACAACATACGTCGTATCTAGCTGGTCAAACAATCAAAGATCTTGCATTAATTGTGATTAAGGAAAGATATAACTGATTGATTGTGAACGTAGCACGCACTCCAAGGAATACACCAATATACACCGTATTGACCTTACTCAATACGGCGTATCAACTAATTTTCAGAGACTATAAATAGAAGACTCAAAACGAGTTTTCTGTGTGCAAAATCATATTCTCTATACCATAAACATAAAAGTTGATTTTCTGAAGTGAAGAAGAGCAGCCATGGTCAAGCATCAATCACGATTCCATAGAAGACACCGTGTAATTCCAATACTCTTGTAATCATTTAATTTTTGGTATCAATTGGTAAAACGTTTAGTTTACCTTGGTTAATTGATCACACTTGTATAATTACAATGGTTTTGGGCTAATACCCTCGGGTATTAACCATCTTAATGAAGATTTAATGTTTGATTTGTTTAATATCGATTGCTTAATTTATCGTTGATTGTTTAATTATGTTTATCACCTCATACTTTTCTATGTGCTCGAATATGTGACCTATCATTCAACTGGGTCTAGTGATACTGACCAAGTAATCTAGATACCGGGATAGCTCTCCATATCGTGTTTTATATATCTGGACCAATAGGATCATAAATAATATTTTATCTTTGCCTTTAGATTAGGGAGCTTTGTTGGCCTGACAGGTGACCCTTGGATCAACAAGTATGTTCTTAATCATTGGTAAATACTTGAATACTGAACTACCAGTATATAAAATACCGTCAAGCAGTAAGTAGGTATAGTCCCGATGGTCTGGGGTTTAAAAAGATCACCATTGCTTTAATCCCTAAGATAGATTATAATTAAACTAAAGGATGTTTTATGCGGATACGTTAATTCTGACTGGATTCAACGTGTCTAGGTCTTAGGATGATGTCTCGCCTAAGTCTTAAGAATGATATGCTGCCTCGAGATAAGCAGTGATTGCACTAAACAAACAAACCAGCATTTAATCGGATTTAATATGGCTAATACAGTTTTCTATCATTTGGCTTGTACCGCTCTTTTATCTTCTTATTATCTTCTTGCATGCTTATTGTGTATTGAATTGATTATTGTCACCATAAAACCTGTGCCAGTCTCTCAAGCTGAAACCCCCCCTTATCATTAGAACTAGGTTTAACATTAGTTTAACAAGTAATTAGAATTAACTAGTCTAATTAGATTAACTAAAATACTGATAGAATATAAGGTTAACATCCTCACTCTTAGTGTTCGACACCCTACTTACCACGAAACTCCATCTGATCGGGTACACTGCCCGTTAAAGTGTTGTTTTAGGATAAGTCGGCTAAATATAAATTTAAAACTTGGTAATCAATAAATATAACCTACACGACATCACATCAAGTTTTTGGCGCCGCAGCCGGGGAGTGAAATTTTTTAATTTTTTATTCTTATTAGTGTTTTTTAACCCTTAGCTTAGAATAATTTAATTAGCATAATTGAATTCTGTTTGTATTTAATTAATTGTGTGTTTAAATTCCTGCATTATTTAAGTGTTTTTAAAAGTACTCTGCATTGTAGTCCGGTTCCTTATCTGTGATTTCCAATTTAGGTTTATCATGGATGATCCAAACATCACTATGAAAGAATACATCAGAATTGAAGAAGAAAAAGCTCAAAAGCATGGTCGAACGTTTAATTGGCAAACTGCCACATACGGTAAGGTGAAATATTGTGAAGATGAGGACGATTGCTTCACAAACTTCGTAACCGAATTCCTAGCTATAGTCTTTGATGATACATTAACGTCTGATGCAACACTCTCGTGTGAACCCACGGTAAGTCTTCTTAACGAAAAAGAAATTGACTTTAAAATATCGTTTGACGAATCCGACGATGAAGATTACATGGTAATTTTTGACAATAATTCATTTTCTTATAAAATAATTTCTGTCGATAATTTGAAAACGGATTCGGAAAATGACAATGATAAAGTCGTATGCCTTCCTTTCCATTACCCGAGCCTACGGTCAGTTATTCTGATGATTTAGACTACTTCAAAAATTTTGAAACAGAATTTCCAGCCATTGTTTACGATGACGCCCTAACGTCTAAATTAGATTCCTTAACTGAACATGCTGTAAGTCATCATCATATCGATAAATTGGATTTGAAAAATGAAACATCATTGTCCGAATATGATGAAGAGGAACAAAACATTTTGTACTTTAATGATTTATTTTCTCTTAACGTAATTTATCCTAATGATTTAAAGTCGGATAAGGACAATGATGATGATGAACTCGATATCATACGGTCTTCGGGGGGTAATGTAATAAACACCGATACTAAAGGGTCAAATAAGCTTCTGAAAACAAGTCATGATAGAATTAGAAAAATCTTCAATGTGAGAAGTTTTATCATGAAATTAAAGTTTAATATCATGGGTTGCAATTGTCTTAACAACTAGATGCAATTAGATCTCATTAAGAATTTATATGTGCCGATTGGCATCCCGTTCGACCCCAAGCGGTTTTATAAGGATGGTGTTTACACGAAATGATTGCGGAGGCCAAGGTACGTCTTTCTTTACTTTACACTTAAGAAATTTGGTCTCCAAAAATGAATACGACGTATTGGCTAGACACCTATACGCCGTATCAACGATTTTTAACCAGAGTTGACTTAGTCAACTATTTTACCCAATACGACGTATTGGTCGAAACCTAATACGGCGTATCGAGTTTGGGTATATAAACCCAGTTCATACGCCGGATATGTTTTTACACACTTTTTTACTCCTTAAAACCCAAAATTCACCAAGGCAAATCTAAATCCATCACTACTCACTTTTAGGTCAGGCATTTAATTACTCAATCATCTAGAAATCGTTTCTCGACTTCCTTTTTCCTTTTTCGATTAGACTTAGGGTTAGGGTTTGGATTCAACTCAGTTTTTGTGCCATGAAACCCGCATACATCCCCCTATGTTAAAGATTATTACTAGAATGATAAAACATGAAGTCAATTGGTTTGGGTCAAATGGGTGGAAATGAGGAAACCCATTTCATTTTTTTTACTGAACCACGATACGACGAATTCATCCTTAATGGATACGGCGTATCATGGATTTTTACCCCCAAATTTTGAACCATATACGACGTATCCATTAGCTTGGATACGACGTATAGATCCTTTTTTGAAAATCTTTCAGTATAATTCCCTATACGGTGTATTGGCTTTAGTAATACACGTTATATCTCTTTGCAACTACTATACGACCATATACTTCCTATACGCGTATCTATCCCGATTTTGAAGGATATTAATTTTTCTATACATTCGATTCATTTATTAGCAGTTATGGCACCTTTACCACTAGAGTCAGGGCACCCGTGCTCAGGTCAACCAAAGTCGTGGGGTACACTAAGGATATCCGTGTATGACTTTCTGAGCAGCGTATTGTGAGATTTTTGGTTGGTCAGTTAACCAGGAGTGCCAGTGTTAGATTTTGCTATCTGGGTTGACCGATTGAGAATATGGGGGAACTTTAAGCTACTGGGTTGCGAGGATGTTTATAACTCAGGGACTGACGTGGACGGGAGTTTTGAGGTTTTTTATCATTTTTACTTGTCACAATATGGAGGAAGGTCGTTTGAAGGATCGGGGACCATTGGTGCAAGATGTTTATATACTTCGTGTTCTTCAACACCTGCTGAATGGAGTGGTACCGAGACTTGTGGTATGGACCCATTGTGATACTCTAGGTTTTCAGCTAAGGTTAGATATAGACGTAGGATGAATAGGATGACTTGGATGCAGTTTATTCTGGCTGTTGGGTTTCATACAAGTGATGAGAGATGGGCGAAAATGGATGATGAGGGGTTTGAGGCAGTTACTGCTGGGCGGATCGTGAGAGACCGTGATCCGATAAGGGGGATCTTATGGAATTATTAGGATTTCTGGATTAAGATTTCGTCAGGATAACGCGGATTTTCTTAGGGCACCCCGACTCCCTCTTCTGGTTTACATCATAGAGACCCTGTGAGGAACATTATTCCACAAGGATGACTATCTTGTTGCTATTTATTGGCTCGAGGATAGGCACCCTGAGAAGGGGTACCACCGGTATGGTATACGACTCTCTTTGTTTTTAGGGAGCAGTAGGTAATGAGGGACATGCCTAAGTCCCATATCTGTTAGCTCAGTACTGTGTTTAGGCATGCTGTCGAGTGGGGATAAAAGTAAGAGAGCTAGGTTGTCAGGAAAGTGGAGCTAGGTTGTCCGAGGGACACTTCATTGGGCGTCTTGCTGCTCATTTTGGCCTTGTTAGTGATGAAGGGTTGAGAGGTCTATCAATGATTACCCGTGAGCTGCCGATGATTGATTTACATGAGCTTGTCAGGCTCAACATCTGTGTGAGGCTTGGAGATACATGGGCTTAGGTAGCCCCAGGACCAGAGAGGCAGCAGGTCGCTGCGGCTGGTGCCCCTAAGGCCACTAAGGATGCTTTTGCAGATGATGAGGGTGCTCTAGCTGTTCCGGCACCCGTACAGGCAGCTCAGCTACCACCAGTTGCTAGGACTATATCACAGAGGTTAGCTAGGCTTGAGGGGGATGTACATGGGATTTAGGTTAGATTAGGGGAGCAACGCAAGGTGGTGGACGTGATGGCCAAAGACTTCTCCAGATTCACCGTATAAGCAGCTGGAGGTATATCGCAGCTATTAGATTCAGCAGGAGCTACCTATACACGGTATTCTGAAACCCACGTACCATATCAGAGGCGTATGGTTAGATAGAGGACTGGAGGGGCCAACACTTCAGCAGCCCCACTCGACGAGGACCAGCCAGACCCCTGATCTCTCTCCCTTACCCTTTTGATTATTACCTCCCCTTACTTTTAAGCTTATGTACATTTATATTGTTCATGTCATGGTGTATTTAAACTTAAAACATTGTTATCTTTTGATACATATTATGATATGATGATTTTGGTTTGATTGTGTATGATAGAATCAAGCCTGGCAGTAAGTTCAGCAACATAGCTCAGTGATTGATTATAAACTCGCAATACCAAAACCATTGCACAAAAGGAAAAAACACACCAAAAGAGGAATGAAGAAGAGAAGAAAAAGTATAACTTAAAGACTGGCTAAAAGAAAAGTTGTTACCGGGAGACAACTC
>BQNB010010209.1:65610-84580 GCA_026074375.1 Tanacetum coccineum
GTTTCCGAATTCTCTTTATGACTCCCGGGCTCTATCCTATTACCAGAATCATCATCATCATGGAAAACTGAATCAACAAACTCACTAGCATAGGATTCTTCGTCCCTTTCTCTGTCATCACTTGGAGGTGGAATGGGAGTATCACTGGATTTAAATTGTTTAACACGAATCTTTAGAGATGGTTTTGGTAAGCTTGTTTCTCCAGCAATTTGCTTTCTCTTTCGCTTGTTTTGAAAAACATCACTAGAAATAGCAGTAGGGGTAGGTGTCTTATGGGCGCTAGATGTCCTAATCGTTCCTTGGGTAGATTCAACTGGTTGTGGATGAATCGTTAGAACGTCTACCCCTACAAACACCTTCACGTACTCCTTATACTCCTTGGTGGCACGGATGTCATCAGTAAAAACTCATCCGAAATTAGCATCCCTCTAATAGTCACATTCCCTGTAGTGTAAACACTCACCAATGGAATATCATCCTTGATGGAATGATTGTCCTCTTCAAGTCTCTGAGGAATGGAAGGAAACTTCTTCATCAAATCAGCAATGATAAAATTTGTAAAGCGAGGGTACTGGATAACATCTTACTTCTGCTGTAAGCAGTGAAGAAAGTCCTACCATAAAATAGCAGCATAGTCAACATGAACACGGTTGACCACATCATGAAAAATCTAAAGAATATTGATCTTTGTCTGATCATGTCCAGATGTTCTTGAGGTAAGATACCGGTTGAACACCTTGAACATAGTCTGCCACAGTTGTGCAAGACACTTCGTGAAGAAAGCACTGACTTTATCAACTTCTCCTTGGTAGCCAACGATCTTCATGAATGGTTGGATATATTCAATAGTTGTTGGTGCAATAAATGGATTGTTAAGAGTTTCCACTGGAAACTTAAAAGTTGAATGAAACATATCCACGGTGTAGATGATCTCCTTTCTGTCCAGCATAAAGCGAATAGTATCCTTAGTATTGGCAACCTTGCTAACTGTCTTCTAAAACTGTTGTAGGTAAACAGCTAAAACATCTGCAGTCGTAGTCAGAGCATAGCTTAAAGCATGATCAATCAGAATTTGTCCCACAATCTTGCATTCCACAGAGCATGTAATATTCCAGAGTATAACATAGTTATTACATCTCCCAATGCTTTGGAATTTTAGGACAAGTTGATCAGCTAGAATGATTTGTTGATGTTGTTGTTGAGCCATGAGGAATACTGTATGATGAAGTGAAGTGATTAGTGAAATGAGGTAAAGATATGAAATACACAATTATAACATTTTTTGTCTCTTTCTACTCTGTCTGTTTTTATATGCTCTGGCAATTCCTTTTGAGCATATTTTGATCAATTTTCTTTATCATGTGGCAATCTCTGCTTTTTCGAGCACATGCCATACATTTTATTTGTCTTATTCTTTTGATCTCATCTAGTATGCTCTGGCATTTCTTTTTCGAGCATACTTAGATTTGCTTTTACGCGTATAGTTTTTATCTCTCTTTTTATTTGAATTTCCTCACTAAAAAGCAATTTGTGAAATAATACTCTTTTAAGAATAGTAAAGATATACTCTGATTTTGAAAAATACCAATTTGGCAAAAAAACACTTGTAGTGAAAACCATTGACGTTTAAAAAATCTAAGAGTATAACTTTATATTATTAAAAAAACTTTTCAATAAAAGAGTACCACTTTTGACACAAAAGTATGACTTTTTGATAGAAAATTGAGGTAAAATATCCAAAATTATTTGTTTTTCAAAGATGTTTAAAAATGATGATTATACAACACAACACATGAAACAACAACTGGATGGTCACTAAGTCACTCACTCCTCATTCTGTTCATTGCAGAAAACGGTCAAAACCGGACGTGACTTAGACCATTTACCCAATTGTGTTCAATAGTCAGTCATAAACCATGTTGAACGGTTACAGAAACACTCTTTTTTCAAAACTTTAGAATTTGCCTTTTGAAACATGAGAATCATTTTGAGAAATGATCATAAACACTTGTATCAAAACTTTCATTCATTTTCCATAAAGCATTTGAAGCACATTTGAATCATTGATTACTGAATGAAAATTTTAGTTAACAACATCATACTCTTATATACGATAACTGGATGGTCAGTAGATGACTCAATCCTCATTCTATTAATTTCAGAAAACGGTCGTAACCGGACGTGATCTTCACCATTTGCCCCATTTACCAATATACAAATATGAGTTTATAACGAAATTTATCATTGGATTTGTTGAATGCCATTTGTTTAATAGTTAAGTTCATTTCGTAAAAATTTAGCCCAATAAAGGATTATCTGAAACCCATTAACAAACACTTATTAATGAATAATCGAAACCTAATACTTAGCCCATATGAGTTTTACGAAACCCATAATAACAGCTTAATTATTTTTACGAAACCATTTGATTTGACCCATTTGACATTTACGAAACCCATTGTTTTGGCCCAATTATCATTTATGAAACCCATGTGATTTACGAAACCAAAACTTAAACATTTAACCAAAATTGCTTTCGTATGCATGATCATGTGTTAAGAATGATACAAAATGATTTTTCTTGATTAAGCTTAAAAATTACCATCCTAATATCAATTTAGGTTCAATTTTATATCCAAAAGTCCATGTTCAATCATACGAAACCTATTACGGTTACGTAACCTTCTGATTAATGGTCCAAACATGTTATTTTCAGTGATCCAACAACACAAATCATATCTATAAACACTTAGGAACGTTTTGCCTCAATCAATTTCACATAATCACAACATTCAATTTTACGAAACCCTAAATCTTATACAAAACCTATCTATCAATTACTTGACACAAAATTAAAGCACAAGGAATCGAAAAAGATATATTATTCTTACGTTTGAATAAGAAAGAGAATCACAAATCGATTTGGATCGAGTGTTTTAAGATTACGAAAGCTCAGGGAATTTGGGAGGATTTATTAAAGCTACAGGTTGCGTACGACAGTAATGAGCTTTCGTATAAACCTTTTGATTTTTTATACTTCCAAAGTAAGACTGTGAGTTTTAGTGACAATTTTTGTCTTGTACTTTGCTTTTTTAAACTTCAAAGGACCAAAATAAGTTTGATAAACTCCCCCTTGGAGTTAAAACATTTTCCCAATTATCCCTTTGAGTTATTCTGCAGTTAAAGTCCCAAAAAAAATTATAACTCCCCCTTGAACAAATATTCATTTGAAATTTCTTTCCTTTTTGAATAAAAATTTGTTCAAAAGACATAAATTTTTTCATTTAATTTTCACATTTTTATTTTTCTAATGATAAAGTAACTGAAAAATGTATTACTCCCCCTCAATTAAATATCTAATTAAAGATCTTATTTGAGAGTTGGTATTTTGCAGTTTTGAACACACTTGAGAAGATTTTGATAAATCAAAAAATTTTATAACTCCCCTGAATAATATCTAACTAAAAAACATATTCAAGAGATGTTAATTTTGCAGTTTTTAGCACACTTTATTTTTCCAAATATATGATTTTTTGAAAGATGATTTCTTTTGTGCAGAAGAATGATTACAAACACATATTTTACGATGACAATCATTTGATGAATGAATACTCCCCCACCAGATAATGTTGGCATAAAAGTCTTTTGAAAATCACAATTATGAAAACCATACATTCATTTAAACTAATAAATCAGAGAAGATATGTGTTTGCATCATTTAAATTATGTTTTTGTGTTTTTAAATTTTGTCTTTTGTTTTTAATATTTTGAACAGAGAGTCAAAATATTTTTGTGTGTATTTTTTAATTTTGCATTGCATTTTTTATTTTTCTTTTGAATGTATTTACAAAAGTTTTGATGTATGATCTTTCATTCAAGAAGATAACTTTTCGAGACGTTTCAACTATGTTGGAGTTATACATCGCATACCAATCCTGTGAACTAAATACTCAAACCTTTCTTTTAGAAGGGCTTTTGTAAATAGATCAGCAAGCTGGTATTCCGTCCCGAAAAAGTAAAGTTCAATTGTACTTTGTTCAACATGCGCTTTGATAAAATGATATCGGATGTTAATGTGCTTTGTACGAGAATGTTAGATTACAGGATATGGCAATTGCATTCTTTAAATCGCAATACATTGGAATCTTGTTGTAACAATATCCATAATATAGCAGTTGCGTTCTCATCCATGACTTGTGCGCAGCATGCAAATAAAGATACGTACTCCACTTCCGCAGTTGGCATAGCTGTACACTCCTATTTTTTCAATGACTAGCTGACTAGCTTGTCTCCTAGAAATTGGATTCCTCTAGATGTGCTCTTGTAGTCATCATGACACCCTACTAAATCTGCATCTGAATATGCAATTAGCTAAAATCCAGAATCCTTTGAGTATCACAAACCCATGTTATAGGTTTGTTTAAGGTAACGAAAGATTCTTTTGACCTCTTTGAGGCGTTTCTCAGTTGGGCGTGCCTGATAATGTGTACATACAAATGTTGAAAAGGCAATATCTAGTCGACTTACAGTGAGATACATAAGTCCCCCGGTTATACTTCGGTATTTGGTCTGATCAGTTGGAGAACCCTAGTACATTCAGCGTCGATTCTAGCTGTAGCCATCGGTATTTTGGGGGTTACTTATCTGAATCATATTTTCCATCCCTTGAAAGTTTAAGAAGCTTCAAAGTGTATTGTGATTGGTTAATGAAGATTCCATGGGGAGATCGATGAACTTGAAGTCCTAAGAAGAACTTCATTTCACCCATCATTGATATTTCAAAATTATATTTTATTGGTTTTGCATATCTGTTTGAGAAAACCAGATTTGTTGAACCAAAAATTATGTCATCGACATATATTTGCACTAATAAACTATCATTCTCGTGAATAGTGTTAGATCCACAATACCTTTTATGAAATGGTAGTCAATCAAGAATGAGGAAAGCTTGTCATACCATGCTCGGAGGGCTTGTTTGAGACCGTACAGAGCTTTCTTAAGACGATAGACGTGGTTAGGAAAGTCTGGATCTATAAATCCGTTAAGATGACTTACAAAAACTTATTCTTTCAGTGGACCATTAAGGAAGGCAGTCTTCACATCCATCTGATATATAGGAAAGTTCTTGTGAGCCGCGTATGCCACAAACATTCTAAAAGCTTCTAGTCGTGCTACTGGAGCGAACGATTCCTCAAAGTCTATTCCTTCTTGTTGACTATAACCCTTTGAAACGAGACGAGATTTATTTCGATTAACCGTGTTTTCAACGTCTGTCTTGTTTTTACAAAGCCATTTGACCTTGATTACATTTTTGCCAGCAGCAGCAGGTAGTTCAACAAGTTCCCACACATCTAATCGTTTGAACTGATTGAGTTCATCTTGCATTGATTCGATCCAGCTATGATTAAGCATAACTTTCTTGATATTTTTTGATTCAGTAGTACTCACTGTGAGTGCATACATACATAACTCTGTATCGGTGTGGAGTATAGTCCTTGTTGTAAATGGCTTGGAAGGGTCACCAATCACTTGTTCAATTGGATGAATCTTAGTCAATCTATCGGTGTTGCGATGTTGTTGGTAGAACTCGTGCATGTTTGACGGGTCTGATAGTTTGAAGATGACCTAACTTCTTTGAACTCAGGAGATCCAAAAGAATGCATGATAGTACTCCCGTCAAGTTCTGCAACGTCTTCTTGAACTTGTGCATTAGAATGAGTATCCAAGACTGGAGTTAAGGATTCTTGTGCAATTGGTTCTTCTGGTGAGGTTACTATTCGAGGAGCATCATTATCTTCAACAATGATTGAAGAAGATGATGGAGTGTCTTCATTACCAAGAGTATTTGCAGCGGAATTGTCTAACACTTCTCGAGTTCTCGTCGCATAATATTCTTCATACATAGGACCAAACAAGTTATCTAAGTCTTGTTGTGACGGTATTTCATTCATTTCTTCTTATGAATCTTGAAAATTCGAGCAATTAACACTGGGTCCTGAATTGTTGCATTCAGAAGCCATAGTTGTGAGTTAATCAAATTTCACATGGATGGTTTCCATTATTTTCCTTGTTCTGTGATGACTCAGAGTAACCAACAAAGATACCAATGTCTGCTTTAGGCTTCATCTTCCCAAGATCATCACGATCATTTGTCGGGTAACATAAGGAACCACACACATAAAAGTATTGAACATTGGGTTTTCTACCCTTAATCGGCTCATATGGCGTTTTATTGTACCGAGATTGTACAAGAGAGCAATTTTGAGTAAAACAAGTTGTGGAAATTGCTTCGGCCCATAGGAATTCTGGTAGCTTTAAAAAGATAAGCATTGTTCTTGCAGCCTTGACAAGTGTTCTATTTCTACGTTCAACAACACCATTCTGCTGAGGCATTAGAGCAATTGACGTGTGATGCAGAATGCCCAGCTTTTCATAATACGACTTTAGTGTTGCATTTTTGAACTCAGTTTCATTATCAGATCGGATTTTCTGGACTTGAGCCTTTATATTCCGTTGAATCTGAGTAAAGAACTTCATAATCATTTCTGGAGTCTCATATTTTGTTCGAAGAAAAAACACCCAAGTATATCAGGAGTAGTCATCGACAATCACCAGAATATATCTTTTCCCATTAACAGTTTCAACCCTCATTGGCTCACACAAATCCATATGAAATAATTCAAGTTTGAAATTTGTACTTGGAACCAACTTAGATGGAAATGTGGCCTTTTTGCTCTTTCCTTGCTCATAAGTAGAGCATCAGTGATCTTTGTCATACTTAAATCTTAAAAGCCCATCAACTAGTTCTTGTTTAGTGAGTTGATTAATGATACCGAAATTCAAATGAGAAAGTCGTCGGTGCCATAACTAGGATTTTGTTGAAGTAGCTTTGGACATTAGATAGACTGGAGATGAAGCCGCCATTTCAAATATAGAGTTAGAAAAGTAGATGCTATTGTGTGTAAACCACAAGGACGAAGTTTGAAATTTGCTCTTAAATCTAATTCAATGGATGAATTAGATTCATACCATAAGACTCCCTTACCCCCCACTGAACAAACTTTAGAAAGGTGAACCAAGCTCAAGGAACAAACCAAACCTCACTTATCAATTTGCTTCCAAAAGGAAAGCCTCTAAGTCAAAAGAAATCATACATATAGGATCATCCTGAAAAAAAACAACAACATGAAAACCAACAAAATTAAAAAAAGAAATAAAACACATATAAGAGTTTAAAAGATAAGACTTGGAGTGAAAAAGAAAATAAAATAAAATCATCAATCATAACGTTGAAGAAAATGATAAATTCCTTCAAAATGGAAAAGGTGCTTCAACAAAACTTAAACCTAAAATACCATATTTGTGTTGATGAAGGAAATTCAGGCTTTGAATAAGAAATTTGATTATGTCACACCTTCGCCTACAAAAGTTCGGGCCACTCTTACAAAAGCCTAGACCACTTATTTTAAAAGTACCAAATCTATGGGTGAAACGTCCATATCAATTAAATACAAACCCAAATTTCTCAAACCCTGTAAACTTTATGGAAATATCAATCATCTATTTGATGATTGCTATAGAGTTTTATATTGCAACGAATGTTTTGGTGTTTTTTAGTTTTGAATAAAAACATTTGTGAATTTAAGTGGAAAATAAAATGGGTAGAAGACGAGGGTATTTTTATCATTTTATTGACGTTTGACTAATGGTCAACCCAATAATGACATGGGATCTCACAAACTAGAAACATTAAGAATATGCACTCTAATTAATTATTTGGAATGACATCAGGTGAAAAAAATGAAAATCACATGATTTTTCTATTTTCTTTAAACTAACTACTTATAACATCAAAATAGCAATAACCAACCAAAAAAAAGAATGTGTTAACTGGATAGTGGCGGCAACTGGATGGTGGCCGACGGCTAAGATGGTGGGAGGTGGAAGTGGTGGTTGTGAAAAGAGGATAAAGGGGTGAGAAGTAGGGTTTGGTTTGTTGAAAAGGTGAAAAGAGGTTATATTTGTCTGAAATATTAAAGAAAAAAAGTGATTATATCCTCTTATATCTGGAAAAACAAATAGACTTCTTTCATATTCTCTTCTCGTCAGTAAAGGTAAGCAGAGGTGGCAATCGAGTTGTGTCGGATTGACCTCTTCGGGTTTGCGGGTTGGCGAGTTATTATGACCTCTACCTAAACCCGACCCATTTATTAATCGTGTCAAGAAACTAACCCTAACCCGGACCTGCATAACACGTGTAACCCGTTTATGACTTGTTTAACATTTTAATTAAATAGGTCAAACGGTGAATAAGGTTAGTGATTTGTTGATTTAACTCATGTGAAAAACTAGAAGGAGGGTTGAATAGTTTTACGACTTTTTAATTTAATTAACGTTGTTTCTAAAAACCTTAGATCCAAGTTTTTGTTAGATCAATCGACCACAATATGAACACAATATAAATATAACAATAAGTAATAGTTATGAAATGTAAATGCAATATAAAAGTAAAGAGTTAGAAGATCAAACCATAACACGAAGATTTATAGTGGTTCGGTAACGAAGCTCCTCTTGGCCCTACTCCACTCCCCGAGTATCCAACTCGAGAGTTCGCTGCACTATGTCAACAAGCTCCCTTCAGGCGGAGAAAACCGTACAATCGTCGCTTATACCAATTTCCGACACTAAGCTAAATGTCGAGTTATAATCTTAGCTAGAACTAATCTACCACTCATAAATGTATTTTGAAGACTAAAATACTAACCGCTCACACACGTACTTTCACACATAAAATACTAACCCGATCTAACTACTACACAAGATTGGAGGTTATATGGTTGATGTACAAATTACAACGAAAGCGTAACAACGTTACGAATGCACAAGCTAATATATAATACTTCGTATCTTCACGATTACGAGTATTATTCTCTTGCACTTGGAGAGGAAAGATTAGATCACTTGTAAATAAATGTTTAAACAAGTTAAATGATCAAAAACTAAAAGATATGTAAACTGATTTAAAACAGAGAAAAACTATGTGCAAAAAGATGAGAAAGTATGTGGAAATGATCCACTATTTATAGGCAAACTTGAGGGAGCATCAAACCTGGCGGTCCCTTATCAATATGGGACCGCCCTCCCTATCAGGGGGCCGCCATTTATAAGACGCTCCTTTTTTGTCATTTTCTATGAAAATATTTTCTGGTTTAGGTTTTATTTGTTTTAGCGGGAAAACTTGATTTTAAATATATACTTGAATAAAACATTTCTTTTAATTACAAAATTATTTTGTCTAATTTATTTTTGTAAACATGTAAAGTTTAAGACAATATTACTTTGATCATTTAGCAAGCTAATCATTTGTTTGTTCATACTTTACGTGATTTACGTCGAAATAGAAATTTACGACTAATAACTTGTTTACGTAGAATGTTTTTACATTTTGTGATTATCAAAACGTAGAGAAGTCGAAAAATATAAATAAGATTTTTAGACATTATTTGTATTAACAATTAATTTAAATGCAAACATGATATAAAGATCTAAAAATGATAAATATAACATACAAATAACTATACGACAATTTCAATGATATATGAGTTATAATTGTAATTACTAATATTAAGTACATAACAAAATACATTTAATCCAAATCTAATATAAAGCCGAAGTTATAAATTTTATTTTAAGAGGCTTATATATACTTAAACGGTTAACGTGTTGGCCCTGTTTAATACTTACTCAACCCAAACACGACCCGTTTATTAAAAGGGTTAGACATGTTGACCTGATTTTGACCCAAACATGTTTATCCTCAACTCAAAACTGTTTAACTTCGTATCGAGTTCGTGTCAAAAACTACCACCCTAGAGGTAAGGGGTCAAGAAGCACTTGTTTAATACAACAAACACTGCCAATTGACGGATCTTCAATTTATACGAGTTATGAGTTTAGGTGATAAAATACTCCATTGTAATTTACATTCACTAATGTACCAACTACGTATTTAAACTTTCATTTGTATGAGTATGATATCACAATTCTTAAGTATGAGTTCCAAACCAGCTCGCTGGTGTTTTAATTACTTCAGGGGTAATATTAAAATTTCAATTTAACTTTGGGATTATGTATGTGAAGGCCGGCTAACTATTACGTTTTTTTCCTGTAAGCCACTCATTTATTTACTAACTTATGGGTCACCTAAATATGTGTTTGTTTACGTTTATACCAATCTCGTTCAATTTCTTGATGGAAATTTGTACAATTGGAATGACAAAGCTCACTTTAACATATCAAAACAATAACATTAGAAATTTAAACGTAAAACATTTACCTACTAATTTATCAAAAATCGTTTTCGAGTAAATGAAGTTGCACTTAGATAATGAGTAATACTAATATTTTATTTTGAAAAGTTGTTTGTGTTGTTTTAAGATGTCGCGTTTAGTTTAATTTTCGGTGTGTCAAAGATTTTCGAAATTTTTTTTATCCGAAATTGATATAAACCAAAGCAAACACATAAATAGGTGACTTATAATTTAGTTTTGATAAATAGATGGCCTAAATGACAAAAGTTTAATAGTTTGATGGCTTCCCAATACATGATCCCTTTAACTTTAGTTAGAGGACCAATTTTGTTGGAAAGATTGTTGAAAAAAAAATGACTAATTGCTAACTTTGAACAAACAATATATGTATGTGTTATGTACATGTACATGTATTACTTGCGGTTGTGTCGGCAACTTGTCTAGATTGGAGATAAGGTGAATAAGGTGTCGACTATTAAAGTGAGTCAATAAGACCAAAAGTTGAAAAATGAAATGGGTTTTGGTTCTGTCCCACACTGACGGGCGAGTAATATTTGAGATAGATTATAATTGAGAGTATTCATTGAAGGTTAGTCAGAGTTTGTGTATTATGTAAAAAAAAAAGTCAGAGTTTGTGTATGAACTGTTAACTTGTTAACATGAACTGTTAATTTGTTTTAACTTTATCTTTTGTATAAAAAGTTTTGAATAGAATTATTGCATATGTTTTGTTAGATAAAGAGTGTATAAGATGATATGTGTCAATTCATATATTGTTCAAATTGAAGGCTACGGTTTCAGACTCATACATCTTAATTCTAACGCGACTCATTTAGTAATTGTTTTAAAGTTCAATCCAAACTCTGACACGTTTATTTTTATCGAATAAACATGAGATTACATGTTTTGTTTAAAATACTTTTAACTTTAAATTGATAATAATATAAAATTTGTTTTTTTATTTAATATAGTTTATTTTTTATGCGAATGCATTCGTTTTATATTTAAATTGTAAAAAATATAGTTTAACACATTTAGACATTTTTCCAAAACAAACAGTTTTATTTCATTCAGATTCAGATTTCACAACCATTTATTCAGATTAAGATTGAAATCAGATTCAGACTTTTCTACCGAATATTCAGATTCAGATGTGCGAATCAGATTCAGATTCAGAGCTTCTTAATAAACAAACAACACAGAAATCTCTGAAACCAGATTACCTAGAAATCTAGGGCCCGTTTGGTTTGTGTATGGGTTTAGGATTCGGATTTGGATTTGAATTTGAATTTAGGTATGATGTAGCAGAGAAAAAATGTATTATTATACTCATAAAGTTAATAATTAAATAAAATAATGAATAAAAAGTATTTTAATAAATAACATTGAGAGAGAGCAGAAGGGGATCACTTAAAAGAACAGTAAATCCCACCAAGCTTGTGAGGAATCAGTTTTGGAGGTGTGATTGTTGTATTTTAATCCAAACCATGAACCAAACTATTTTATTCATAATGAATCCATTACCTCATTACCAAAATGAGGTAAACAAACGGACCCCTATTAAGTGTTAATGGTTCACTTGATCTCTAACTTTTTGAGACACGTAGATATAGCAAAACACAAAATTTTCAAAAATGAGGCGTTCATATCCGTGCGTTGCACCCGACTTGTTTTTTAAGAAAATTTGAACTTTTACTTATGTGAAGCATCGCATAAATTCGTACATGTGCGCTACTCATAGGGTGTGCGTAAGTGTTTAGGGCGTAATGTTGGTGTTTGGGTTTTGCTCAATGCGGTTTGTTTCAAAGTCTGGTCAGGGTCAAAAGTTACATTCCCGAGCGTGATCCTATTTGATTTCGGGTTTCTCTAGTTCGGAAATTTGGGTATGGGTCAATTTGACTATCGGTAAGATGTTAAAAAAACCCGTTAGTTTAACTGTTTTAACTAACCATAGTTAAAACAAAACTTATGGTTTTAATAAGTTCTAAACTTTGTCTTTAAACTACCATTGTCTTGTGGGTTGCTTAGGCATTCGGACCCGTGCAATGCACTGGTCTTGTTTTTCGATGAAAAATTAAACTTTTACTTATGTCACGTATTCTATAATTTTTTTAAAAAAATTTGATGTTTAGCGTAAAGGGTTAAAAGTATTGACAAAAGGGTTGTTCAAACTGTTAATTAAACCAAACTATAAGAGCTTAAAGTCATACAAACTCTATGCAACAATACTTGCCATATTCTCACTTGCAAATCAATCAAAACAAATATGAGACAGTCCCACGTTGCATGACTTAACAAATACTTCACAAATAAATTGGTGTTTGAGGCAATGTCGCCATCTCTCGATATGACTCCCCGTAACGACGCCACATACATTATCTTCTTAAGCTTCACACACAAAACGCCAACATAGTATTTGTTCTCGTCTTCAAAGAAAGTCTTGATAGAGCTGTACAATTTTTGGTTAAGGTGGATACCGCAAAAAACACACCCACAAAAGGAAGTCTTGATAGAGCTGTACATGTATGATAAGGAATAGTAATGAAAGACTTTGAGTAAAGATGGTAAAATAGATGGTTAGATAATGAAACTGGTTGGGTTTAACTCAAAACACTTTCATACATACAATGTAAAGTTTTTAATGAATATATAGTTTGGTCAAATTTGATTGCAAAAGTAATAATATTCAAAATTTCAAATAATCATCTAATTTTTTAAGATAAAATGAGTAAATTGCATAAATCGTCCCTAAAGTTTGGCCAAATTGCATGTTTGGTCCCAAACGTTACGAAAGTGCAAGGATCGTCCTTGTGGGAAACATTTGGTGCAAGTATCGTCCCTGTAGGGAAACTTTTGAGGAAACCTTTGGTGCAAGTATCGTCCCTGCGGGGATGATACTTGCACCAAATGTTTCCTCACAGGGACGATCCTTGCACTTTCGTAACGTTTGGGACAAAACATGCAATTTGACCAAACTTTAAGGACGATTTATGCAATTTACTCAGATAAAATTGTGTAGCGAGTTTTATGCATTGACATTATATGATAGGACACTTTTGACCATTTTGAATATTTTTACTCATTTACCTGTTCGAGATATTATATATATACTCATTTGCCGCACAATACGACGTCGTATTGTGCAGTGAAAAGAATTTGGCCCATCACAAGCCCAATAGCCGGTCCTTTGGGCTCTCAATTTGGGCTGGCCTATTTGGTTTTTTTTAGGCAATGTAACAAAAAATCGCTCGGCACAAAATAGAATTTTTTTTTACAAAAGTATTGATTTATTCAGATAAAAAAATATCCGTGACATGAAGCCCAACACATAAGCCCATATAAAAAAAACAAACTATTAAACATGAGACCGAAAAAATAAACCCGCACAAATAAAAAATAGAAAAAAATAAAAATAAAATTTTAACGCAAAAATAAACCCGCACTATTAAACATGAGACCGAAAAAATAAACCCGCACAAAATACAATAAAAAAATGCCCTGCAGTAACGTGCGATTCTCATTTAAAGCACACGTTCCCATAAAATTATATTAAAAAAAACCCCGTATAGCCAAAAAAAGAAACATTTAAACATGAGCCCAACACATAAACCCATATAAGAAAAAAACAAACTATTAAACATGAGGCCGAAGAAATAAACCCGCACAAAATAAAAAATAATAATGCCCCGCGACACCGCACGAAAAATTAACGCCCCGCAGCAACGCGCGAGCAATCCTGCTTGTTATAACATAAAACACGACACAAAGATTTTTATATACCTCAATACTGATATCCAAATTATTAACAAATCCTCCTATTTGTGAATGAGCATCACAATGAAAAGCAGCATGTATGTAGTCCTGAGATACATACATATGAACCTTTATCTAGCATGCATATGCTCATTATAAGCATTTTTTCAAAAATAGTCTGCATAAAAAATATGTCATTGCAAAGTGCAAAGTGCTGAACCATAACTATGCAATTGTTTATAACCATCATTGTACATGTTTACCCAGTACTAAACATACGAGAAATGAAGGACAGAACAAAGGTCAAATATGTCAAACGTTTAACAAAAGACTTTCGGCTCAACCCAATCCAACCATCTGCAACATATTTTAATAAAAGTTTACTTTTTATAGTTACTAACTATATTTGAGATAACTAAAATTGTATCTAAGACAATAATATGTTAATTAATAGTATTGTTTTATGAGCTCACATAGGTTGGTAGTCTCAATAATAGTAACAACGAGTTGGAAAATGACCCGCGCGTTGCGGCGGGGGCTAACATGTTACTGCAATGTATACGTAAAATCATATCGCAAAGGTGTTTTCATATTCCTAGTAGTAGTGATACAAAAGGTGGAATATGGGTGTGCACATATAGTTTACGCAAGTATAATGCGATAGTTTACTCAAATGTTCCTAACTGGACAAAGAAATTACAAAACAAACGGTAAATTCAATAGAAACAAAGTAAACTATAATAGTTCTGGTTATAGGTCAATAATAGAAACTTGGATACATAAGTGTCATTCGGCAAAACTGATTCCTTTAGGATTGAATCAATGTTAATATCACGAACTGACAAAAATATCTGCGTTTGTTTAACTATAACTTCTCTTGAGTTTTTTCAACTTCGAGGAAAATCATTTAGTGAAGGCAACAGTTACCAATGATAAAAGAGTGGCAGGAAACAGAGATCGAGAAGCTCAAAGGCCGTTCCTTTTGCTTCTTCTCCAACGATCCGTTTTCCAGACTCGATCTTTTGCTGTAGGAGATGGTGGTGGTGTTCCTGTTTTTGTTAGGAGGTTATTATGCAGTTAAATTTTGGCATAGTTTGCATTTGCTTTTGGAAAGTAAATGTTAAAGTAAATGTTCTAACCTGGGGTTTCTTGTTGTGTCTCGCTTGTTCCTTCAGTTTTGGCTTTTTTTTGGTCTAAAATAACATCTGGTGTGAAGTCGATTACTCCTGCGCTGCTTGACGAATCGAAGTGGAACTGGAACAATTGGAAGTAACATATGAAAATTAATAGTACCTCTTTAGGAGTAATTCGTGGACTTGTGCATTATGTAGATTGTAATGATGGTAAAAGATGCAATATTTGGTATTCTAACTCGCACTTATGTCGTCTGATAACCATGATGGTAATGCCAATTTGACCCATAAGAAAACTTAAAAACTGTCTTGATCCTAAGTATAAGTTATTTTGTTGACTACGTTCACATAATATCTTTTAGAGCTGTGAAAACGGGTTGGTTGAGAACATGTCAAAAGTCAAACAGGACGGTTAATTCTACCCGACATGTAGTTCAAATGTTCAATATTCATAAGTTTGTAATGCGTCAAACATAATCATAAATAAAATCAGTATATATAGTTTTAATAAAACGTCTTAAATAAACTGATTTTTGAATTTTTTATGCTTGTAAGTTGCACTTTGGCGATGTTCGACCCATTTCATCCAAGGGAGATCCTGCCAACAGCCGGGTCGAACTTGGTTGACCCAAAATATTTTGTGCGCAAACATTTTGTGTCGAATATAATTTAAAAAGTTATGTTTATTTCAAAAATATTCTGTTTAGGATGTATCATAAAAAATAAATAACGAACAACTTTTCACTTATATAATAATATCAGAATGTTTCGTTTTGATCTATTTTCTTTGTTAAGAAAATATTCCATACAGACCCATATATAAATGGCTAAATTTTTTTGC
This sequence comes from Tanacetum coccineum, assembly GCA_026074375.1. Classification (NCBI taxonomy): domain Eukaryota; kingdom Viridiplantae; phylum Streptophyta; class Magnoliopsida; order Asterales; family Asteraceae; genus Tanacetum; species Tanacetum coccineum. The sequence continues at coordinate 81,648 of BQNB010010209.1, forward strand.
CTTTAATAACTAATGAAATGATAGTTAATATTACCTCTTTAAGATTTCTAAAACATTGCAAAGCGTGGCCGATAGGGCAGTTTTTAATTAAACATGTAAGGGGTGTTGGTGTTAATAAGCGTTTAGGTTAACTTCTACAGCTTGGAATCACTTTGCCAAGTTAAAAAAAAACTGTCCCACCCAACTGGTGAGGTTAATTCCAACCCTAAGATTGCTCCGACCCATTACCCACCTGCCCAAATTACTAACATGATAAACCAATCTATGCTTTGTTTCAACATTAAATAAATAGAGACCCAACATATTCATATTCTTCAGTTTCTTAATTGAAATTTTTAGCTCATTTTGTGTCCGAAATCCCCAATGCATGTTGATCTGATACGTATCAGGTTCTCCACTTATGAACATTTGGTCTCATTGATTCATGCTTAGCATAACATTTATCTATTTTGAAACTATAAAAAGCGGTTTTGAAGGTAATCTGATGAGATTTTTCCCTATTCAAGTTAAGGCGAGTCTTTGACTAAGACATATGCAGCCTAACTGAGCTAGGCTAGGATGCACGGAAACTCCGCTGAGATGCCGTATGACGTTTCCGAAACGCGGGGAAACGGGGAAACGCGGGGAAACGCCGGGGAAACGTCCCCAAGAAAAGGGGAAACGTTTCTAAAATTGTGGTACGCGGATCCTTATAGGGGAAACGTTTGGGGAAACGTTTCCGGCCCAAAAACCCACGTTTCCTATGCCCATTAACTAGAAGCCTTTTATTTTAATAAACCTACGTAGTTAAAACCCTTGAGAACTCAAAAGTCATGGCTCTTCATCTTGTTAAACCCTCCAGAAGGACCAGAACTTGTAAACACATTATGTAGTCGACATACAATCATCAGGTGAGTAAAATACAATCATCAATTCTTTACAGTCTATGGTATTGCCATTTGTTTGATGTTTATCTTTTCTAGAATTATCATTTATCAATGATGAAGATAATAGGGCTTGATCTTCTAATCTTTTCTGTTTTCTTTTAAAAAGAGATGTAAACTACTGTTATGATGAATGCATAAAAAGAGATGTAAGACTAAAGACAAAGACCTGTGCATATAGCAAACCAATTATATTATAACCTTGGCTACTGTTATGATGAATGCATACAAAATGTTGTATAAAGTTGAATGCATTTACAGTTTTACTTAAATGTTTTTTAGGAAGACAATTTCATGTTTAAGAGTTTTTAATTGATGATTGTGATTTGTGAGTAATATTTGTTTGGATTTTTTAATGTTTTATAATATTTTTTTGGATGACAATTTGCCATATACTAAAATATTATAAAACACATAAACGTTTCCCCGCCGTACCCGTTTCTTGAATTTTAGGATGTTGCCGTTTCCCGGTACCCGTACCCGTACCCGTTCCCGTCCCCGTTTCCGTCCCCGTGCAACTTAGGTTATAATATTGTTATGCAGTTTGGAATGAGTTAGAGAAAGAGAACCGGGAATTTTTCAAGTCATACTCGCAGTGTCAGTCTCAGTCTCGGTCCTAACCCCAAGCGTGGATCATTCAATGTCTGAAGCGGAACAAGCTCTGTCCATGAAGCTGACGGTGATGACAAGTAACACGCCATAACACCAAGCGTAGTATTTAATACTTTGAAACTTTTGATTACATATATATCTCTAGCCAACGAAGATGAATCAATGGACCTTGGGCCAAAGTAAAATAACCCAATTACCCTTTTTTGGCTCTTTCGGGTCGAACCAGGGATTGGCTGCACCTGGAAGATGTCACAGTCTAATGCCTTTTTATGTGGGATTTTAAAGTATAAGGGCCCGTTTGGTTCGTAGAATGTTTTTTCAAGAATCTATCAAGGATTGAGAATCTTATAAAGGAATTGTAATGTCAAAATTCAAAATAGGTCATGTGTTTAGTTAGGAGAAAGAAATGAATTACATTTCTGTTTGGTTTACAAATAATAATTTTTTTAAAACTTTTTTTTATTTTTTTTAATTCTTTTTAATTTTTTATACGTACGTTATTTAAAAAAAATTGTTTTAAATTTTATCCTTACGTTATTTTAAAAAATATATTTTTTTAAAATTTTAAAATTTTTTACTTTATAAAGTATTAAATTTACCAAGTAAAAATTTACTTTTTTTTAAAAAGTTTTACTTTTAAAAAAATTTACGTTATAAAGTACTATTTTTTTTAAAATAAAGTACAAATTTTTTTAAAAAAAAAATAAAAGTTTAAAAAAATTAAAAAAAAAAATAACGCACGAAAGTATTGACGAGAGACATGAGATGAAATGTTTTTTTTTGGGTAAAGGGGAATTTACCCCGGTAAATTATATTATCCCAAAACAAATAAATACAATGGAATGTGGCTGACATGCCACATTAACCTCAAGCACAACTTGAACTTCTACCTAATCGAATGACATGCCATTCGATTAAACCTAAGACAATACAAATCCTATTACACCAATAGGAAAAAACCACCTACATAAGCAAGAACAAAACATAAATGACATCATTTCTGGTCCAAAATCACCTCGAGAATCTTCTAACGTCTCATAAGAGCTAAACTTTGTTTAGAATTCTTGAAACGACATGAGAATAATTTAAGCCGAATAGAGGAAGTAATGCATTCAATCACATGAACCACCAAGCCTTTATTGTTCTTGAAAAGCCTTTCATTCCTTTCTTGCCATAAAAAATAAGCTGAGGCAGCAATCACCAATTTGATAATAACGTTATCCGACATTCTTCTTTTAGAAATTGGGAGAATAGAACTAACCACATCATAAATATTATAATGCTTCTGAGATAACCCAGCCAAATCTGTCACATGCTTCCACGCCTGATTAGAATATGAGCAATCAAAAAATAGTTGATCATGTGAGTCAGGCTGAGACTCACATAACGGACATGTAA
>BQNB010010210.1:0-14668 GCA_026074375.1 Tanacetum coccineum
AACCAAATAAAAAATACATATTTAACCATAATAAATCAGCAACACTAATAGGAGTAATTGTTCATCAGCAACACTAATAGGAGAAATTGTTCATCAGCAACACAAATTCAATACCAACAAAACAACAACGTATAAAATGAAAACATTTAAATATAAAAAAATTTCACCAAAATATCATATTGATTTTGAAATGTATAAATATTAATTTAAATATTTAAACAATTATTAGGTCTTGTTATTTGTAATTTTTTTTACTCAAGTTTTAAAATTATCATCAACTTCATATTATTGTTCTTTTGGTATCATTATATGATACGTTAATAAAGTTATATTACACACGTTTTTTTAAAAACTTTATTTATTTTAATTACTTCAGTACCTTTTAAATTTATTAAATTTCTATTGGGCTTGTAAATATTTAGGCTTGTTATTAGTTGACATTTTCTAAAATATTGAAACCCTAAAAAATAGAAAATTATAAAACGCTGGTTATAGTAAAAAACATACCAACAAAACACATTTAAAAATGTCCACATCAAGAGTACCAAAAAAGATGAAGAAAACTAAATCACCCTTTATTTGCTCATCTTCATCTTCATCTTCTTCTTCATCTGAATCAGATAATGATTATCTTAAAAGGAAAAACAAATATCCTTTGAAAAGTTTAGAAATGGATGCGTATGTTGAAACAAATTTGAATGATGCAAACATTCAAAATTTATGTGAAGAAATAAAAGAAGATCATAGGTTGAGCATCTCTCTATTGGAGCAGTATTCTATTATCCAAAAATGAATGAAAAGGAAAATGAAACAACTTCAAGATAAATTAGGTTGAAGACTGTCTTGTTAGACATATATATTATGCTAATGCTAATTTATGTTTTTGTCCTTATAAGTTTATTATGATAATGGAATTACAATATCATCTTTATCCTAATGAATGATTTTATGTCTATCTTTATGCAATATATTTATGTTTATGGTTATAATTGAATTATATCACCAACAAAAATTATACTCGTATACAACAAAGAAAAACTAATGTGGAAACGTATCATATAAAACTATATAACACAAAACCTAAAATCATCATATATACCATATCATTGCTTTTTGCTTATTTTATTCATATATCATAGGTGTGATAGGGCGAAAAGAATAAGAAAAAAAAGCAAAATTTGTATATAAAATATAAGCTCATATAATAATATAAGATTTATTAGTTATATTTATGCTGTATAAAATGTGGGCATTTGAAAAATTAGGTACTAATACAAATTTAATAACACTTTATATGATATAAAACTCATCTGATGCAAAAAAAGGATAGAAAGCTAGTACGTGCTGATAAACAAATAACTAATTAAAACACATACTAATATCAATTTACTACAGATAATCATCATAGCTAAACGTCATTACATATATAATTCGAAACATGGAATATGCCAAAACACAAAAAGGACACACATACAATCTACATGATGTCCATTCTTTCAAGTTTGATCCTTTTATGAGCTGGGTATTCAACATTCTTTTCTTCAATGGCTACTTCAACCAATCTGATGAACTCTTTTTCAGCGGACATCACATGAGAATCTCTGTACCTGTGATGGTACATGCTCTTAATAACATACAACCTTTCTGATGAGCATTTACAAAGATCTTTAACCCTGATGAAACATCTATGCATATACCTATTCTTGAAAAACATCCCAAATTCAGGTTCATATAAAACTTGGCCATCAGCAAGATCTTTGTTTACCAATTCAAGTGGAATGCTAAGATCACAATCCATACCAGAAACAAATGATCCTTCCTTTTCTATATCATCCAGCTTTCTTTTATTCAAAAGCCCATGATATTCAATCATTGGATCTAATTCACTTAAGGGAACACCTGACACCAAACCAAGGCTTTTCTCAATTTCACTTAATTCTTTTACCCTGTACTCAATATTGTCAAGTATAATTTTTGCCTGCTTGCTCGTCTTCGTCACCATACATTTCTTAATTTCCATCCATTCATCATAATTGAATTCACGTAAATTGAGAGGATTGTGCACTTTAAAGTTCAAGGAACCTTCTCTGAATACCATAATGCTAATTGGACCTTTTCTCGATAAGATGTCAACAACAGTAATCTTTTGTGGCAAAAATCTACATTGTGGATTTACTGCCTTATAAAGTAACTTTCGATTTTTGAACTTGATTTGCAGTTGTTTGTCTTCTTCAGCTCTTATAGCAGAATTTTTTTGAATTTGTAAACTTCTTGCCTCCTCTTCAATAACTCTCAACACTTCAGCATAAGAAGCCTTATTCTCTTCATTTTTTCTTTTTATGATTTCTTCATCTTCCTTTTGCTTAGCAATTTCTTCAGATGTCATAACATGTTCCACACCGCCTGCCTCATATCTAAAGATATCATCTGGTTTATGTGATAAACTCCCGTCAGAAGATGTTGGATTGGCAGTAACATTATCACATATTTCATCATTTTTGTTACTTGACTCTGCAACAATATGTTGTTTCCCTTCTTTTTGAGCATAAGTAGTATGAATTTCAGCCACTACAACATGCGAAGATGTTTCAGTTTGAGGTCGTTCATGACATACATCTTCTGATAAAACTGATGATGTTGGTTCCTGAATAGTAGATGCTGGTATTACATTTGATTCTGGGTCTAGAGGAAGTTCAGTAAAATCTTTGTCGAATTCTGCCTGTTTTAATGGTGCTTCCTCATAAGCAACTATTGTTTTGGCAATAGATGCTGAATCATCAACACAAATACTTTTCGCCCATTTCACAAGAAGCAACATACACTCAGCTATTTTTGAAATCTTACCTTTTATAATTCCTTGATCCAACGATATAACATCCAATAGCTGCTGATCTTCCTCCCTCTCCTTTTTTGTTGGAATACTTTCTTCTACAAGATTTTTAAAAACATTGACAGAATTTTGAAGATTAGAGAAGTACTCACAAAACTCTTTAAAAGTAGATATATTCTCCTGAGTCTTAGTAGCAAGATTGCTAATCTCGACTTTAAAATTGACAATATCATTCATTGTTGAACATAATTCCTGGATTTTTGCTGGTAATGATGCAAACTCAGGAGATAACTGAACAGGTCTCTGAGTAATGGTACTTACTGTATTTAGAATGCTCAAGATATTATCTGAATGTTGTTTCATTCTCTCACTGACCATCGTGAAATCTTCTGGTACATGAATATTAACTTTTGTTTTCGAAAACAAATCAGTAACAGACTGAACGAAAGTTTTGAGTTCCGGTTTGATGAAGGCAAATACAGCTTTACTAATATATTTTGTTGATGTTTTTAACAATGAAGAATCCCTTAATTGTTGTACCTTATCACTTAATTCTTTTTGTTTCGATATCAAATGCATCACATCTTTTGAAACTGAAGAATTAGTTGTTTCAATACATTTAACAAACTCAGCAACCAATGATTCTTTCGATGGGAAAGACGGTGTCTCAATTTTAGTGATATGATCTTTAATATTTTTGAGTTCTGGCTCTATAGCAAATATCACCTCTTTCGTAATGTCATATGTTGATGATTTTGACGACAAAAATTTCTTCAACTCATTTACTTCATCCTTTATTTCTTTTTGACCAGATGCTATACCATTTTTTATTTTAACTGTTAATGAAGAAAAAGATGCGTTAACACACTTGACAACTTTAGCAACAAATGTTTCTGTGGATGGTACTGGTGATGTGATTAGCTTATTAACCATATCTTTCAGATTCACCTGCTCATTTACAAGAGATGTGACTTGATTCGAGAGAAGACGTATATGATCTATCAAAACGGTTAATACTGACTAATTTAGAGAACTTCTATCTACATATTTAACAAAAGCATTATTTCCTTGGTTCTCACACTCATCATCACAATCTACATTCATTATATCATCTCCTTCATGAATAAGGTTTTCAAATGATTGAGCTAGTGAAACTTGTTTACTCACCATAATGGAAAACAAATTAGATTTTGTTTGAACTTCAAGAAAAGATACTCTATCATTATGATAATTGCAGACTTCATTTGAATTCACATGACAACCATCTTTCAAGTTTTCATCACCACCATTATTCTGATAATTGCAGATTTCATTTGAATTCACATGACAACCATCTTTCAAGTTTTCATCACCACCATTATTCTAATAATTGCAGACTTTATTTGAATTTGCATCACAACCATCTTTCAAGCTTTGATCACCACCATTATTCTGATAATTGTGAACTTCATTTGAATTGACAAGACAACCATCTTTCAAGTTCTCACCACTACCTAGAAAATAAAATTATAACTTAACAGAATCATAATCTAAGTAAACACAACCTATAAACTAACATTATAAACATAGATCACAAAAACAATATAAACCTAAAAATAAAAATAATAATACTAAAATGTTACAATGACGTGTGGGAACTGTTGTGTCTCCAACAACCACTTCCTGAAATAATGCAACATTATTCTGATAATTGCAGACTTGATTTGAATTGACGGGACAATCATATTTCAAGCTCTGATCACCACTACCTAGAAAATAAATGTATGAGTGAACAGAATCATAATCTAAGTAAACACAACCTATAAACTAACATTATAAACATAGATCACTAAAAAATTATAAAACTAAAAATAAAAATAATAATATTAAAATGTTACAATAACATGTGCCAACTACTATGTCTCCAACAACCTCTTCCTGAAATGATGCAACATTATTATGATAATTATAGACTTAATTTGAATTGACGGGACAATCATCTTTCAAGCTCTGATCACCACTACCTAGAACATAAATGTATGACTGAACAGAATCATAATCTAAGTAAACACAACATAGATTACTAAAAGAATAAAAAAATAAAAATAAAATTAGTAATATAAAAATATTAAAATGACTTATCGCAACTGCTGTGTCTGTAACAACTTCTTTATTTAAGCAATTGCTGACAACTTTATATTCATAAACACCGGTGGATCTTTCAATTTTGGATCAAGCAAACTGTTAATCGACTTTGTCTTTACCTTCTGAACAATTTCATTCAAATTGGTATCAATAGAAGGACTTCCATCCGACACATTATCACACAACAATATACCGGCAACATCTTCAGATACCACAGCAGAATCCGGCTCAGATTGACAAACACGTACCATATGGGAACTAATGGGAACCTCCAATAAACTTGGGTCTAAGTTAAAAATTGAATTACCCATGATTGGAACCTTAAGACCTATTTCATCATAAAGTACATAACTATCACCCAACGCTTTCTCCAAAATCAATGAGATAAATCTTGCATATGCTGGAGAAGTATGACAAACAGAGTTAGTCAACTTTGCAGCAAGGTCATTGAAAATTATGCCCCCATAGTCTAGTTTAACACCATTTATGAGTCCATGAGCAATTAACTGATGCATATAATTTAACTGATCCTTGGATCCAATATTGCCTCCCAAACTGTTTGAGATGTAAGCCATCAACAACCTCCAAGTTCGTGAGAAACCAATTTTCAAAAAGGTAGATTCAAGTGGTTGATTGGGTCCATTTCCTTTTCTGTAACCAACACCTAGCATCGTTTTTTGAATTTCTTCAAATGTAGGTTCATTGTCATATTCCAATCCTTTCTCCAGATATTCGAACCCACAAACTTTTCTAAATGTACAAAAACCAAATTTTATTTCAAAAGAAGCATTTTTTGTGGTGAATGAAATAACTTTTGTTTCATCATTATATTTTGCTGTATACCAATATTCATTCAAATATAATCCGTATATTGCAGCTGGTCGACGGACAAAGGCTTCACTAATACATCGTTTTTTTTATGAAATTGATGATTGGGTTATACCCATCAATTTTTTTTGGTGATAGGTTGGCAACTTGATTGTTACTTTTAATTTGAAGTCCACAAAATTCAAAGTTTACCTGAGAAGCTTTGAAATTACTGAGCCTTTCTAAGGTAGCAGAGGCATCTACATGATCTTTAATAGGCATTATTTGCATGTCTAATTGTTCTTCTTCAACACCAGGTTGTTGTTGTGGAATTAGTTGCAAGGATTCAACATTTTCTTAAATCGAATAACTATCCATTTTAATTTTTGAATAAAGAGATTCGATCGAAATATTTGGGGATTTTTTATTGTGTGTAAAAAGAAAGAAAGAAGACAACTAATAATTGACATGGTCGAGACAGCTCGTCACGTGCCTGTTAATACGGGTTGCATAACCCGGGTTCAAAGTACATGCCGGTTCATATTTTTTGAGTTAACCCGGATTTAAATCAATGCCTACATCATCAGAATCAATCTTTATTAGTCAGCAACGACTAAACATAATGTCAAAAATCATAACATAAAACATCAAATTTACATCTTCGTTGGACAAGTGTAACATTTTTTTTACTCCAACGCACAAGTGTTGATCAAAAATGAAATACAAAAAAAATTGACTCATTAAAACCTATTTAAACAACTTGCAAGAAACATAAAAAAACGTTATCAAAGATTACTACTCGTTTTGTCATGCATCATACTAACATCCAAATCTATTAACGATTTTCCGTTGCCATGATGAAGGTGTGTGTTTCTTAGGCACATCTTCATATTCTTTATCACATTTATAAACTGCATCAACACTTTTCAACTCCGTCGATGAAGATTTACATTCATTACCAACAACAACCTATTATATATATATATATATATAAAAACATAACCAGCAAAAAAATTCACTTGTCATTATTATCACAATATAAAAAACGGTTAATAAAATAACATAATTTCTACAACTTACGGTTAATAAAAGAATTCACTTGTCATTATTATCACAACTTACGTTTTCAAATTTTGAAAAACCATCATCGGTTTAATAACCTTGTTATCATCAGCAATCAAATCAAACACTTACACCCACAAAACCCTCTCCATTAGACGATAAAGATTTACTTTTTTAGCATCATATAAACATCACCTGAGTCAACCTAAATCGATAACTAAAAACAACAAATGTTAACCTTAACAAACTTATATTATAACCGTACTTACTTATAATATGCAACTTACTTTATCACATTTAACTGTTGAATCAACCGGTTTAACATAATTGCCAGCATGAGCAACATCAGAAAAAACCTTATCACAACCAGCTATTGCTTTTCCTTTTGTAGCACGTTTAATAGATTTCTTCTTATCATTCACCACATTATCAGCAACATAAACCTATTACATAAAAAACCAAAATGTACAAGTTAACATACTAACATAATATACCCAAATAACATAATACAAAACTTACATATATAAAAAAACAGTTAACATAACCTTGTTATCATCAGCAACCGAATCATCATCATCACTTACAACATTGTAAACCCTTCTCCTTTTTAATAATAAAGATTTATCTTTCTTAACATCACATGATTCGGCCTGAATGAATAAAAAAATATAAATAAGTTATCTATTAATAAAAACTTATTATATATTGTAAACTTAATATAGTTTATAAAATTATGCAACTTACATCCATTTATCTTTACCATCACAAAAATTCAGACACAACCTTATGACAATCAGCTATTGCATTCCTGTGTCAGACAATTTGCCTCTTTCCTTTAAAATGTTTTTCTTTCTTATTAAAAAAACTAGGTTTTTGTGCAGACATTTTTTTCTCATCAATAATAATACCAATTTTGAATTTTACATACTTTCCTTGCGATGCACTTTGAATAGATTTTGAGATCCAAACCATTCCGATCCAGCAACACAAACCTATTTCAATAAACAACCAGTTAGTTACCATTTTATAAATATCAATAACTATCACAATCAATAAAGATAAAAATCATTAACTATTAACATCAACTATTAACATTAATATTAACATTAGATATAAAATTTATCTTGCCAACTTTAGAATTGTTACCATCAGCAACCATATCATCATTATCACTAACAATATTGGAAACACTTATCCGTTTAGACGATAAAGATTTAACATCTTTAAAACCACGAACAACATTATCAGATCCGACCTAAATCAAATAAAAATAAAAATATAAAAAATATATAATTTTTAATTTATAACTATGCGTAACTTACCTCGTCACTTTTAGATAAGCGATCAACCGTTTTTAGAGAATTACTACCATCACCACCAACACCAAGCACACCCTCTACAGCATCACCTTCTGAATTTAAATCATCCCAACTCCATAATCCTAACTCGATCTCTTTAGTTATCAAAGCAATCTGATAAAACCTGTTGTTATTTTAATAATTCTTATAAACATAAAAAAAGGAATTAAAACGTGAACCTATACCTCTTGTTGTATCAAAGCAGCCCTAGCAATTTCAATTTCACCTTTGACATCCTTTTTCTCATGCTGACCATCAGATTCAATTTCCTACACAAAACACGTACATTAAATATGAACAACATCTATTTACAAACATACTTTATAAAAACATGTACCTTTTTATGAGGTGAGAACTCTGATTTAACCTTTACCTTTGAATAATCGACATCCTTTTCCACCTCCTGACCATCAGAATCAACTTCCTACACATACGTATAATTATTATATGAACTACGATTGAAACGTATAAAATGTAAAAACAAAAGATTTAAACTATTACAGAGAGAATCGCCATGGTTGAAAAAGAAAATGAAAATATATATACACACACAACATTCGATATATATATACTGAACAAAACGGTTTAAAATCACGTCAGGTAAATTTTAAGACGGGACTAAGAAAAAAAACCGTTTTTAAGACGGGACTTGCTAAACCAAAAAGGTCGGGACATGTGGTTTTTCAAAGGAGTTACGTAGGGAACAAACTGAGATGATTCATAAATCCAATGATCGGTTATTTTAGGCCGGGACTCAAGCGGTATGAAATAGTACTATAGATAAATACTCTGTAATAGAATATTCACATCTCCATATGTTGGCAATTACGTAAGTACTGTATATGTTCTGACACTGTACGTAACATACCTGGTCGAAATTTTCAAGATTGTAATTTTCCCAAAAAGTCTCAAATAATTGAGTTATTGGGCCCTTTGATTGCCAAGTTGTTCGTTATAGAAATTAGTCGTTTGGATTGTCCCTAGCAGCTATTATTAGTCTATTGTTAAATAATCATTTTATTAGTTCTAGATCATTTAGCAACAAATTCTTAACAGAAAATATGCAGGCTCCTTATAATAGTTTATACTGTAATAATGGAATATCCACATCTCGATATGTTGGCAATTACTGTATATGTTTCGACACTGTACGCAACATACCTGGTTGATTTTTTCAAGATTGTAATCTTTCTAAAAAGTCTCAAATAATTGAGTTATTGGGCCCTTTGATTGCTAAGTTGATCAACTTGCTAAAATTCTCCATGCCAAAGGGTTCCTAATCATGATTTTTGAGGTTTAGTTTTTACACAACTCTTCACTTTAGAGGTATAACTGTATAAGACCATTGGTACATGCATGTAGTCAAATTTTGTGTTTATGATAATTAAGGTTACGTAGAGAAAACCTGCGATTATCTTTTTCCTATGGGTTCCGAACAAGAGAAGAAACCACATGCAGTGTGCATACCAAATCCAGCACAAGGTCATATTAATCCGATGCTAAAACTTGCTAAGATTCTCCATGCCAAAGGCTTCCTAATCACCTTCGTCAACAATGAATTCAACCACCAACGTCTTGTCAGATCTCAAGGATCCGATACCCTAAGCAGCCTTTCTTCTTTTCGCTTTGAGACCATTCCTGATGGCCTTCCACCACCAGATAACAAAGACGCCACCCAAGATGTGAATATTGTACTCAAGTCCCTCCATGAAACGGGGTACACTCCGTTTAGAAGCCTTGTTTCCAAAATTAACGCTTCTGATACACCGGTGACTTGCATAGTGGCTGACTTCGTTATGGGTTTCACTCTCCCTGTCGCTGAGGAATTAGGTATTCCCGAGGTCCTCTTATGGACCTCTGGGGCAGGTTCTCTGATATTGTATGACCAGTACCCCAATCTTATAGAAAAGGGTTTGATGCCTCTCCAAGGTATTGTTACCTCCAAAAGCAAGGAACTGTTTTCATATATATTACAAGTAATATCTTTGGTCCAGATTAATACTCTGTATATATCTAATCTCATCATTTTATTGTGTATATATACAGATCCTAGCTATCTATTAAACGGGTACATGGATACTATCGTAGATTTTATACCTACTATGCCGGGTATACGTCTAAAAGATATTCCACCTTTCGTTAGAATGATCCAGCCTGGTGATGAATTTATGGTCGAGTTTGCATATCGGGAAATAGAGAGAGCTAAATCAGCTTCCGGGATTATATTCAACACTTTCAATGAACTCGATTGCGATATTTTGGACACACTCTCTTTAATGTTTCCTACGTGCTATGCCATAGGCCCTTTGCATCTACTAGAGGACAGAACTGTTTCTAAGTCTCTAGCGTCCATTAAATCAAATCTTTGGAAAGAGGAGCCTGAATGTTTAACCTGGTTAGATGCCCAAAAGCCGTTGTCTGTGATTTATGTGAATTTTGGTAGCATTACAGTAATGACACATGACCAACTAATCGCGTTTTGTTGGGGACTTGAAAAGAGTAATCATTCTTTCTTGTGGATAATACGACCCGACCTAGTAATTGGGGAGTCGGCTGTAATGCCGCCAGAGTTTATGGCAGCGACAAGTGAAAGAGGGTTGTTGGCTAGTTGGTGCCCCCAAGAACAAGTTCTAAGTCACCCGTCAATAGGAGGGTTTTTAACGCATAGTGGATGGAATTCAACAATAGAAAGTATTTCTAGCGGAGTTCCAATGATTTGTTGGCCGTTTTTTGCTGATCAACAACCAAACTGTTGGCTTAGTTGCAACAAGTGGGGGGTTGCTATGGAGATTGACAATGATGTTAAGAGCGATGAAGTAGCGAAGCTAGTGATTGAGTTGATGGACGGAGAAAAGGGGTTTGAGATGAGGAACAATGTTATCGACTTGAAGAACAGGGCCGAGGAGGCATGCACAGTTCTCTCTGGATCATCAGTGGTTAATCTAGAGAAACTCATTCATCTGCTGAACAAAGCTCCAAAATAATTTATAATCCATTGATTAAGATGCATGGAAGTAATCTATAAATTTCACCTAGCCCTTGAACAATGAACAATAGAAAGTATATTCATATATTACCTGTGTTCTTGTTAAATAAAAAGCAAGTCTTGAATCAACATACGCATGTAGTCGCTAAGGTTCACTACACGACAAAAAGCCAGTTTTGTGGCATGTCTTTGAGCGATGACATGTAGTCACTAAAGGTTCGCTAGACTACAAAAGAAGTCCATATTAAATTGTTGGGTGTGTTGTAACAAGTGTGGTGTTGCCATGGAAATTGATAATAATGTAAAGAGAGATGAAGTTTTGAAACTAGTGATTGAGTTGATGAACGCTGAAAGAGGGAAGGAGATGTGGAAGAACGCCGTCGAGTGGAAGAAGAAGGCCGAGGAGGCATGTATCGCTACTGGAGGTTCATCAATGGGGAATTCAGAGAAACTCATTCATCTGATGCAAACGTCTTCAAAATGATTCATAAGCTATTCATATGTCGTGTCTTTTTGCATGTGTTTGCTGTTTTGAGTTACTGTACTAGTTTTAGTTTGTTTCTTTCTTGAATTGCCATTTTTAGTTTGTCTGTTAACTTGTCATCTTGTTTAATTTGTTACCTTTTTCTTGCTGGATTAGACATGCCATTCTTTTATTGCATTTAATAATCTTGATGCCATATCATTGCCGAATAGTCAATTCATACCAAGAAAAGCTACATAACAAGTTTATTACTCATTCCTAACAAATTCACCAGTGTAGGGCCAAAAAAGGATATGCATATATGTGTTCAAAAGAAGTGTTGAAATAAAAAAGAAAAAAAATTGAAAGATCGTTTTGGTATTCTCTGTAATTTTTCTTTTGCTTTTAGTCAAACTAGATTTGTTTTCTTAGATTTAGGAAAAGTTTTAAGTAACCATTTTATTTTTCTTTCAATTTACTTTATTCATTGATTAGAAAAATAAAATTATATATAATCCCAAATTAATTAAAAATTATAAGAAAAAAACAAGTTTTTGTACTTTTATCTAAAATATAAAATCTTACATTTTAAAACTGAAAAATACAAAATAGCAAGTTTCGAGCCTTTTTCTTAGGTTCAAATAGCAAGTAGAACCTTTGATTCAAACCAACAAGAAAGTAGAATCATTAGGGTTTAATATCAGCAAGAAAGGATCAATTATTTTGATCAAAGCAAAATAGAGGCTAGATTAAGTCAAGAGGGTCCTGGAAAACACAATATTGATTAGCAAGTTGGTCAATATTAAGCAAGTTTAGCAAGAAAACCTGGTTAGCAAGTTGGCCAGTAACAAGTAAGAGTTTTGATCTTTTGTTTAAACACAAGAGCAAGAAAACCATAAACCATCTCGGTTCTGATTATAAGAAGTAAGCAAGTTTAAAGCAAGCAAGCAAGCATGGTAGAAAGTGACAAGCATGATAACACATCAAGCAGTGCATCAGTTCGAGAACAAGGAAATGAATCACTACAATGTCCAAAATTGACCGAAACAAACTACACTACGTGGGCATTGTTGATGGAGACAATATTGAAGGCATATGGTATTTGGGAAACGATAGTTGCAAAAGTATGAGAAGCAACAAATGAGAAGAAGGAAAACACATCAAAGGTAATGATCTTCCAAACAATGCCACAAGATGTTTTAATGCAAGTTGCACAATACTCGACTGCAAAGGAAGTATGGGACTCGATCAAAGTCAAATATTTGGGAGCCGATCTTGTTCAAAAAGCATGACTACAAACCTTGAGGAGTGAACTAGAGACGCTAAGGATGAAACCAAACGAAAAAGTAAGTGACTATGGAGGAAAGTTAAGTAGTATAATGGCCAAGTTTAAAGGACTTGGTGAAACTTTCGAAGATAAGGTGCTAGTAAGGAAACTACTTAACTCTGTTCCTAAGAAGTTTTTACCGATCGTGGCAACTATTAAACAATATCATATCAAGATCTAGACATAATGTCGTTTGAAGAAGCCGTTGGAAGATTAACAGCCTTTGAAGAACGAATCAAAAGTCAAGACACGCTAGAGGCAAATGATCATGACAAGCTTCTGATGGCAAGTTTAAACAACCAAAGTCATGGTAAAGGGCGAGGTAAAAATTTCAACAAAGAAGCCAAGGAAAGCATGAAATGGAAGAATAGTCCAAATGCACGTGGGACAAGTACGAATCAAGGAACTAAAGACAAGAGCACTTTCAGATGTTATGAATGTGGTGATTTCGACCACTTTGCGAGGGAATGTACGAAGTGGAAATACAATAAAGACAAGCAAGAAGAGTCTCATCTCATTTATGAAACTGACAATGAACCCACATTGCTGTGAAGTCAAGTGAAGAAGACTCGATTGCCGTCTATAACATTAGGGGGTGAATGTTAGACCAATAATGTTATAAACGCAAAGTTAGGGTACTTAGTATGTATTATGTTATAGTTAAGTTAGTTATAGTTAGTTATTGGCAGTTATTATGAAAGGACACATCTGTTGGTTTGATTGAACTATCACAACCTTTCACTTATGCCTTTTCGGTATGTATATATATGGTCAAGTGTCTGTAAGATTATCAACAAGAAAAAATTACAAGTATCAATCAATAGAAAGTATATTCATATATTACCTGTGTTCTTGTTAAATAAAAAGCAAGTCTTGAATCAACATACGCATGTAATCGCTAAGGTCCACTACACGACAAAAAGCCAGTTTTGTGGCATGTCTTTGACCAAAGCCTTTAGCGATGACATGTAGTCACTAAAGGTTCGCTAGACTACAAAAGAAGTCCATATTAAATTGTTGGGTGTGTTGTAACAAGTGTAGTGTTGCCATGGAAATTGATAATAATGTAAAGAGAGATGAAGTTTTGAAACTAGTGATTGAGTTGATGAACGCTGGAAGGAGATGTGGAAGAACATCGTCGAGTGGAAGAAGAAGGCAGAGGAGGCATGTATCGCTACTGGAGGTTCATCAATGGAGAATTCAGAGAAACTCATTTATCTGATGCAAACATCTTCAAAATGATTCATAATCTATTCATATGTCGTGTCTTTTTGCATGTGTTTGCTGTTTTGAGTTACTGTACTAGTTTTAGTTTGTTTCTTTCTTGAATTGCCATTTTTAGTTTGTCTGTTAACTTGTCATCTTGTTTAACTTGTTTAATCTATTCATATACCGCAACCACACTCAAGTCGCTCCATGAAACAACTCTGGGTCCGTTGAAATGTATGCTTACAAGAGTGAGTGCTTCTTATTCATCGGTTAATTGCATGGTGGCTGACTTCCTTATGTTTTTCACTCTTGTTGGTGATTTTAGTGTCATCAACGGCCATTTAGGTAATGACGATTTACTAGATGTCACATCCCCAGACGGGGCCTGGACGGAATACGTGTCCGGAGGCGTGACTTTACTGAGCATCTCAAGTACAAAGCATAAAGAACGACCTCTAAGGGTACGTTTTGAAAATAAACACCGTTGCATAGATTGAAAATA